>MU228289.1:904293-916040 GCA_018584345.1 Thuja plicata | reverse complement strand
TTCAACAACCTGTCTCTTCAAGGCTTTGGAAAAAATACTAAATTACAAAAAAAAAATTATGAAAAATATGTAGGAAAAGGGTATTTGTGTTACCTTTCTATAAAAAAAAGAAAAATTGAATTTCGATTTATACATTTCAAGTTATGGTGATCAAAGTGACCATATGTCTAAATTACAGTTACTATCACTTTAAAACTCAATAAAATATGAAATATTGACCTAAAATGAATGAAACCAATTACATCCTCTGGATATTGAAGTTACAAATATAATTTCAAAATAATTACATCGTTATCTTATTTTAAAAAAAAGTTATGTTGATCAAAGTGACAGTCACTTCTTAAAATCATAGTTTTTTTACAAGAACCACTTTTCGAGGGAGAAAGAAAAATGAATTTTAATGAATTTTTTTTTTTTTTTTAAATATATTTAGAAACTAGAAAGAAAAGTCTAAAATACCCTAGTTTACATTATCTTCAAATTCCTTATAGTTTTCCAGCAATAGGAGTTCAAAAATGAAGTTTTTTCTCAAAATGTTGATCTTTGTGTCAAAGTTGGCCAAAAAGTGGGACACACTATTGTGGGATCACCCTGCTGTCTGTCCCCAAGGTGGAGATAAAGGAAATGAGAGAAAAAATCAATAATCTGAGGGAAAGCTTCAACAGGATTGTGGATTTTGCAGTGAAGGTCATGCATACGGCTGCCACTACACTCCAACTCCTTCACATGGAGAAAATGAACCCGGGAGGTGAGTGTAAGGAGGAAAAACTGTACCAATTCCCTGTGGACGATTGGTTGAAGCTCCTATTAAAAGATGGGGAAGGTAACCCTAATTAGCCCCCCTTTTATCTATGGTTTATCTTTTTTACTGGACTCTCCGGTTGGGCAATGTTGGCCTGTTTGATCTTTGTATTAATTCTAGTTTATGCTATCTGTTGTTTTTTGCTATTAATGATAACTCTACTATTAAGAACTACCATAGGCTGGTTACCAACCTCATGGTAAGGTTGGGGCCTATGAAGACTACCAGACTGGATTTTACTGTTAATTACTGTTATCTGTTGTTTGTTATTATTAATATTAATTCTACTGTTAATCACTACCACATGCTGGTTACATGAGGTTGGGGCCTGTTAGGACCTCCAGGCTAGTTACCAGCTCTGTGTTGGAGCTGGGGTCTGTTGATTTTCTTTCTTGATTTTTGGTTTTCAAAATTGGCATAGGCTGAGGGTGTGTTGTGTGTGGTTTGCTGGTTATCGACACTCCTTATGCTGGTTTTCTGTTTGGGTCAGCCCCCAGTTTTGGCTGCTTTTTTAAATCAAAGACACATTACACAAAATGCAGAAATGGAGAAGATGAATGATATCATACTCAAAAAAATATGTGAATAATGAGAGAACTTGCTTTATTTTCTTCAAAAATCTGCAATGGTTACATGCCAAGATGCAAAAAATATGCCAAGGAACAATATACATTCACTTGAACACACTAATGCATAAAAAACTAAACCCTGGTTACAAAAGTATGCACAAAGTGCAAAGGGACTGATATGTTCACAAAACCACCTTCTCCAAACATTTTGAACCCCTCCCTATGGATAATAAATCTAGATATATACAAAAATCTATGCCCCTCGAAGAAAATATGAAAATGGACTCATCCCCTAAAATCACTCCTCTAATCAAGCTAGAAAAACCCTAAAAACTAGGCATAATATATGCCTACGTCCATGCCCCTAATGTTGGTATTTAAACTACATCTTTTATTAACAACCTCAACCAACATATATCAAATCCTATATACAAATCTTAACCCCAAAACTATACATAAACCCTAAACCCATGCTTCTCGGCATACCCTAGGGTCAACATGACCGACACCATGCATAAGCTTTTCAAACTCTCCATCAAAGAGTAAAACATCTCCAAAATGTGGCATAAGCTGGTTCTTGTATGAACTTTTGTCATGCCACTTGGAATGTGGATTCCAAAGCATCTCCTCTGTGACCTACTATAGCCTTGAATAGTATTTATTGCTCCAACATACTCAGACTCCAAAAGTTTATCAAAACTTGCATTGCCTTATCTTGGTTATTGGATTATTTATATTTGTAAAGATAAGGGTTTGAAACACTAACTCATGGCACTGCTCATAGTGAGATTATGGTGATGATTCTAGGTTTTTTACTTAACTAAACTTGGGCTACAGCTTATCACCATGATCTAGAAGTTTGGGTTGTTGATTTGAAGCTCCCTCTCTGTGATTTGGGGCTAGAACTGGCAGTAAGTTTTGTCACTTTACCTTCAATTATGATTGTGTCCAATTTATTCGAGCATGAAGCTCATGCTTTTTACATGGGTTTTATTACACAAAGCTCAGGATTTTTACATGTGCCTAAACATAGATCTTGGGCTCTTTGACTGCTGTCGACTTGGGGCTTTTGCTTTCTGTCTATTGTTAACAGTGACCATATTGTGTACATGCTCTTGATGTCCTTCTTATTTTTGGGATTGTGACTTATGATTTAACAAAACATGTTTGAAGCTTAATTGTCTGGTCTTCTCAACAGTGGAAAATGTGTTCCATTGTTATTCATGGTCGCTTGATTGTAGTAAGAAATGTTGTTCTCACTTTGCATCTATACGTATGCATTTTAATTTCCTTGAAGTTGTGATGTCTGTGGGGTTCGAGCACATCTCGTGACACCTATAGACACTTACATGCTTAGCTTCCCAACACTTAAAATGCATCTTTTCTTTTTTCCTTTGCAAAACATTGTCATTTGATTTATCCTGTATATGCATATCACTTGCATTTGATATCACTGTTGTTGATTTCTACTTTGTATATCCATTACTGATATTTCTCTTTTAAGAAAGCATTGCTATTCATATTTCTCTATTATATGCATAATTTAGACAAATAAATGATACTTCTATTTAAATATCATTGCTCTGTTTACCAGTAGTCACTCTTTGAATCAACACTATAATTCATCTTCATTCTACACAAGCATAACAATATTACATTTTTAACAACATCACTGTTATTCTATTTTTAGAAAAACATTGTTAGTCATCTTTTCTGTTATATGCATATTCATATTACAAAATAGATATCAATGTTATTCACTAGTAACAACAATGTTTGATCTGTCTCGCTGCTTTATCTTTGAAGGCGCTGTCACTCATTGCATCTGTTCATACACACCCGTACTCGATCCACATTTGATTACTTGGTATTTTTCTTAGTATCAACAGTGTTTGAAATTTTATTTCCATTTACCTTTAAGGGCATTGTTATGAACTACATCTATATCTACATAACTTGTCTTGCACTTACTCATTCTGTAGCATCTTTGGCATCAATACTTGTAAAAAAATATCACATTTGTGCACAAATATTGTCATACACTGTAGTTTTGATTGTTCTTATTGCTTGTACATGTTGAACACTTGCACATGTTCATAAGGTTCACACATGGGCTTGTGACACCAACAAACAACATTTCATATGTAACCTATTTTGAGCAAGTTTACACATCACATTGTCATAGCTATGCCACTTTTGCAAGATATCAGTGCTTTTCATGGAACTTGTGATGGGAAAGGGGATAGTAGATAACTACATTGTTCTGGATTCCTACGATGTCTGGATCATCAAAGTGATGATCACCCACACACTACAGAAATTTAGGATAATGTATCTAATTTTGATTCTCTTCTTCATTGCATCTTTTAAATATAGTAAAGGGTTTTATAAACATATATGTCCCTTTGATACTACTAATATGTTAGTGTAGATGCATACCTTTCCCTTCCATTCATGTTGTTGGAAAATGTGCAATTCTGAAAGTACAATTTTTGTATGGTGATTTTTAGGTTTTCATGCATTTCTTAGATCCAATTTGGATCTAACTTTTTTTCTTCCATTATGTAGGACACATGACCTAAAGACCTAGGATGTAGGACAAGAAGAGACAATGCAAATCACATGAAGTCTCAGAGAATTAGACAACCAGCTCATAAGGCAATGCATGGACCCATATACCTCATGCATCTATCATGCTCTCTTTTGTACATATGTTCCTCTAAGTTCCAATGTGAAAGATGTTATCTGAAAATAACATTGTTTATCATATTCAGTTTGAATGCACAATGTAATGATCAAGTATGCATTTGAAAACTTGAAAAATTATCAATACTTAGAGTATAATGTATCTAATGATATGAAATCAATAGAAATGTATCTTGTCTATATTAGTTGAATACTAGTTTTTAAGAGGTGTACCTTTATGCAATCTTTTGTTGTTTTTGGTTATTATTTTGCATGTACAAAATTAGGATAACAATTCTGGTGACATCTCATGAATCTCTGCCTTCTAGACACTGAGACAAGTAGCCTAAAATAGTCCATTAATCACCTATTTGAAACCTTAAACATAGACTATGGATATAAGAAAACCCTTTCTCATTGATTGCATGTATGTTTATGATTGGTGATACTGAAGCAAAAACTTCATTATCACAAATTGTAAATGTATTCCTAATCATTAAGAAAGGATTTTCTTGTGTTTTTAAATATTGACAACAACTTTAAAGGATTCCTTTCCCTCATTTTTGACTTCTGATAGCCCCCCTTAATTCAATGAAACTTTTCCTTTGCAACCCAAACAAACCTTGAACCTCAAAATCTTATCCAAAACAGGGAAAGCTAAAACTGAAAACTAACCTAACTGTGATTGAAAAAATTTAGGGGAAACTGAAAAGCTAACCTACCCTAGCCTAACCAGAAACAACACCTTATAAACAAAAACATTTACCGATTCACTGAAATATTTTCCTTTTCTCCTCAAATTGCAATGATGCACATGCTTATAGGAAAATACAGGAAGACTAAAAAGTGAAACATATTTAACCAGATCATGTAACATTTCCTAAAAAGAGAAATTATTTTGACTTACTTCACTTTGCTAATTGAAGAAATTGGCAACTTGGAATGAATCATGATGCTACACTTGGTCTTCCTTATCAACATGCTCATAATTGGGTGTTGATGTAAATGAGGCCTTCTCACTTATCTCCAACAAGGTGAGATACCAGATTGGGAAGCCTCTTGAGAGTATGAACTTAGAGATTTCTTTGTTTATTTCTTTACTTTCCTTTATTATCTATGAATCTTCATGGTTGTCTTGCATTATTAGCAGCCATTTCAACTCCTCCTTCATGGTTAGAGGATCATCATCTTCTGTTAAGTGAGCTGGGAGCCCATCAAAACTATTAACCCACTAGAAATCATGAGCATTTGGTTCTAGCTTGCGTTCGTGCACACAATATTTAGGAATATTTTTTTCCAAAATAGAGCACCCTTCAATAGGCACATACTCTAGCATCTCAATAGAAATATTCTCACAAAAATCTTTAATGATTTTGTCATAACAATACTCTAGGCTTTTCTCAGCTTCCTTATCATGAACATTTTGGAGTTGTGTTAATGTGATTGGAATCAAATCTTCCTTATCTTGATCAAAAAAGGAGGTTAAGTCATCAACGAGGAGTACAACCATTTCTTCTTTCCCAAGATAGTCTCCTACAGCAAATGATGCAATTTGTTAACTATCTTGCTGAGAATATGCAGGCACCTCTGCAAATAAATCTGTTACCTCCTATCTCAAATGGATCTTCTCTTGAGCTTATGCTACATGTTTTATCAGATTTTAAATAATAACATCAACCTCCCTTTCAGCTCCCTGGTCTCGAGATGGCTCACATGGGGTAACCTTGATAATATTTGGCATCTGCAAGACAGGATGCTGAGTTCATGAAGGTTGCCATGAAAACTTGATATCTTGGTTATTTGGTTCAACTACATAACACAACTTAGATTGAAGATCAATAAAGTGGTTTGGTTGACTATGCTCACTCAAGGGCTCTTATAGGGGCTTTCCTATTTCTTTTTCAGGTTTATAACCCTTAAAACTTGGAATCTCAAGCTTGGAACCCTCTTAAATTGTAGGCTGATTTAGGGTACAAGAAGCTTTTTGAGCTTGTAGATCTTGTAATCTTGCCATTAACTACCTCATTTTCTCCTCTTTATATGCAACCTTCTTGGAAAATAACTCATGCTCATACCTTTGAGCCTCCATCTCTTGCTGGTGCATGTGAGATTGATAACATAGCTCCTCTTACTGCATGCCATACTCATGTTCTCACTCCATAGATCTCAGTTGTTCTCTAGAGTTCGTCAAAATATCATCAAGGTTCATGTTTGTGACATGCTGGAGATAATTTTGGGATTCAATAAAGAATCTCTCTTGTGGTTGTTGGTAGGAATGCTGCCAAGAAACTTGATGATAAAATAGAGGATAGTAATCCATTTTAGGCACTAAATTTGCATAAAAGCAGTAGATATGAACTTAAAATTGCCAGATTTACAAAATAATGACCTCTCAAAGGTTAGCAACCTACTAGGTGCATATACAAACCAAAAAGAACTGTGAAAACTGTGAACTTTTGGTCCCACAGATCGTGCCAAAAACTATTAAGGCCTTGAAATATCACCCTAACTCGGGCATTAGGGAATAATAATATCTCATGGTAACAATGGAAACCTTCCTGAGTTGTGGGTACCTCTGATTAGGAAGGAATCTCTATATTCTAGGTCAGTTCCTATTGGATTTGGTATATCGCTTAGGATTGATTCTCTTATTGGGAAAAGGGAAAAAGGGATAACTTGAAAATTGAATAAATAAAATGGGGTGATACACCAAACTGGATTCAGACTAATTAGAACTTGAAACAAGGATCAACATAACACATTTTATTGAAAATTTCAATAGACATTCACTTTTCAACGTATAGGTTGACCTAAAGATATCACGATTAGGGTTTTCACCACAAACAAAGATATTCCAACATACATAAAAATTGTTCAAATAACCTATATTTTGATAGCCTAGAGAAGGAGTTGGATTAATTCACTAATCTATGCTATAAAACACATTACATAAAATACAAAAATGGAGATGAGGATTGATATGAAACTCTGAAAAATATGTGAATAACAGGAGAAATTTCTTTATTTTCTTCAAAAATTTGCAATGGTTACATGCCAAGATGAAAAAAAAAACCAAGGAACAAGATACATTCACTTGCACACACTAATGCATCAAAAATTGAACCCTGCTTACAAAAGTATGTTGAAAGTGTAAAGGGACTGATAAATTCAGTAAACCACCTTCTCCCAACATTCTGAAACCCTCCCTATGGATAAGAAATATAGATAGATACAAAAATGTGGCACCCCAAGTAAATCCAAAAATGGACTCACGCCCTAAACTCAATCCTTAAATCAAGCTAGAAAAACCCTAAAAAATAGGCATAATATATGCCTAAGTCCATGCCCCTAATGTTGGTATTTAAAATGCATCTATTATTAACAACTTCAACCAACATATATGAAATCCTATATACAAACCGTAACCCCAAAACCATACATAAACCCTAAACCCATGCCTCTCGACATACCCTAGGGTCAACATGACCGACACCATGCATAAGATTTTCAAACTCTCCATCAAAGAGTAAAACATCTCCAAAACATGGAATAAGCTGGTGCTTGTATGAATTTTTGGCATGCCACTTGGAGTTTGGATTCCAAAGCATCTCCTTTTTCGCCTACTACAGCCTTCAATAGCATTCACTGCTCCAACATATTGACTAGACTTGAAATTTTTATCAAAACTTGTATTGCCTTATCTCGGTTATTGGATTATTTTCATTTATAAAGACAAGGGTTTGAAACCCTAACTCATGACGCTTCTCATACTAAGATTATGGGGATGATTCTTGTTTTTTTACTTCACTAAACTCAGACTAGAGCTTATCACCATGATCTGGAAGTTTGGGTTGTTGATTTTAAGATTCTTCTCTGTGATTTTCGGCTACAACTGGCTATAAATTTTGTTGCTTTACCTTCAATTGTGATTGTGGCCAATGTATTAGAGCATGAAGCTAGGGATTTTTAAATGGTTTTTACTACACAGAGCTCAGGCTTTTAATATGTGTCTAAATATAGAGATTGGGCTCTTTGACTAGAGCCATTTTTGTTAATTTGAAGCTAGAATCTGGTTGCAGCTCTGTCGACACTTGGTGTTTAACTCTTAAAAATCTCAAGATAAGTGATCTTCCTCTCTTACAACTTTTGATTTGTAGATATTAATATTGTTATTGAGCTTGTTGCATTTCATAGCTTGAAATACATGAGCTGGCAGTCTTTTTCTTTGATTCTTTCTCTATAATTTATTGCAATTATTTGAGTCTTTAGTTGTATGTAACCTCTATTCAAACTGTTTCTTAGCTTTGAAAGCTCGCTATTAAATAGATTCATGTATTTGTGAAGTTGGGTTTTCTTCTACAGTCTCCTTCATTAGCTATCTTTACTGCTATTAACTTGGGGCTTTTTCTTCCTGTCTGTTGTTGATAGTAACCATATTGTGTACATGATCTTGATGTCCTTCTAGTTGTCGGGCCTATGACTTATCATTTAAAAAAACATGTTTGAAGCTTAACTTTCTGGTCTTGTCGACAATGGCGAATGTGTTCCATTGTTATTCATGGTCTCTTTATTGTAGTAAGAAATGTTGTTCTCACTTTTCATCTATACATATACATTTTAATTTCCTTGAAGTTGTGATGTCTATGGGGTTTGAGCACTAGCTCATGACACCCATAGACACTTAAATGCTTAGCTACCCGACACATAAAATGCATCTTTTTTTCTTTGCACAACACTTTCATTTGATTTATGTTGTATATGCATATCACTTACATTTGATAGCACTATTGGTTATCACTTATTTGTATATGCATTACTGATATTTTTCTTTTAGAAAAGCATTGCTATCCATCTTTCTCTATTATATGCATAATTTAGACAAATAAATGATACTTCTGTTTAAAATATCACTGCTCTATTGACCAGTAGTCACTCTTTAAATCAGCACTGTAATTCATTTTCATCCTGCATAAGCATAACAATATTACATTTGTAACAACATCACTGTTAATTTGTTATTAGAAAAACACTATCATTCATTTTTTCTGTTATATGCATATTAGTATTATAAAATAGATATCATTGTTATTCACTAGTAACAACAATGTTTGATCTCTCTCACTACTTTATCTTTGAAGGCATTAAAGGTCATTGCATCTGTTCATACACACTAGTACTTGATCCACATTTCATTACTCTATATTTTTCTTAGTATCAATAGTATTTGAACTTCTATTTCCATTTACATTTAAGGGCACAAATGTTGTAAAAAATCTTTCAAATTTGTGCACAAATGTTGGCGTACACTGTAGTTTTGATTGTTATTATTTCTTTCACATGTTTAACACTTGCACATTCTCATGAGGTTCGAGCACGGGCTCGTGACACCCACAAATAGTATATCATCTGTAATCTATTTTCAGCAAGTTTAAACATCACATTACCACAGCTATGCGACTTTTGTAAGATATCACTGCTTTTCTTGAAACTTGTGATGGGAAAGGGGATAGTAGACAACTACATTGTTCTGGATTCCTACAGTGTCTACATAATGTATCTTATTATGGTTATCTTCTTCATTGCTTCTTTTAAATATAGTAAAGGTTTTTATAAAGATATATTGTCATTTGATACTACTATTCTATTAGTGTAGATACATACCTTTCCTTTGCATTGATGTTGTTGGAAAATGTGCAATTTTGAAAGTATGATTGTTGTATGGTGAATTTTAGGTTTTCATGCATTGCTTAGATACAATTTGGATCTAACACTTTTTCTTCCATGATGCAGGACACATGACCTAAAGACCTAGGATGCAGGACAAGAACAAAAAATGCAAAGGACATAAAGACTCAGACAAGGCAGACAACCAGCTCCTAAGGCAATGCATGGACCCCTATACCTCATGCTTCTATAATGCTCTCTTTTTTGCATATGTCCCTCTAAGATCCAATGTGAAAGATGTAATATGAAAAGAACATTCTTTATCACATTCAGTTTGAATGCACAATGTAATGATCAAGTATGAATTTGAAAACTTGAAAAATGATCAATATTTAGAGTACAATGTATCTTATGCTATGAATGCAATAGCAATGTATCTTGTCTATATTAGTTGAATACTAGTATTTAAGAGGTGTACGTTTATGCAATCTTTTGCTATTTTTGCCTATTATCTTGCATGTACAAAATTAGGATAACAAGTATCATGGTTAGGTTTAGGGTTAAGGTTAGGGTTACGATTACAGGTAGGGTTATGACTAGGGTTTGAGCTAGGATTAGTACAATGTTTAAGTTCAGCATCAATATTAGGATGAGGGTTAGGGTTAGGGTTGTGATTCAGATTTGAGCTAGGATTAGTGTGATATTGAGGATTAGGATCAAGAGATATTTTTAAGGTTAGGGTTAGGGTGTAGGGCTTAGAGACATGATTAGTACGATGGTTAGGGTTAGGGGTAGGGTAAGGATTAGGGTTAAGGTTAGTATCATGGTTATGATGTTTAGGGTTAGGATCAAGATTAGGGTGAGTGTTAATTTGAGGGTCAAGAGATATTGCTAGGGTTAGGGTTACGGTGTAGGGTTTAGAGATAGGATTAGTACGATGGTCAGGGTTAGGGGTAAGATAAGGATTAGGGTTAGGGTTTAGATATATGACTAGTATGATGGTAAATGTTAGCGGTAGTGTAAGGATTATGATTAAGGTCAGTATCATTGTTAGGATTAGGGTTAGGATTAAGGTTAGAGTTAGGGTTACAATTAGGCTTTGAGTTAGCATTAGTAAGATTTTTAGGGTTAGGATGAAGATTAGGAAGAAGGTTAGGATTAGGGTAAGGAGATATTGTTAGGGTTATGGTTAGGGTATAGGATTTAGAGATAAGATTAGTATGATGGTTCAGGTTACGGGTAGGGTAAAGATTAGGGTTCTAGTTAATATTATAGTTAGAGATAGGTTTTAAAGGTAGGATTAGTATCATCATTAGGGTTAGCTTATGCTTATGATTATGGTCACGCTAATTATTAATGATTAAGGTTAGGTTTACAATGGTAATTATAATTAAGGCTATGGTTAGGTTTTGAGAAAGGGGTAGGAGAAAATTTATTGCTAAGGTAACTTTAAGGATTAGGTTCAAAATTATAGTTAGGGATATGGATTAGACCATAACTATTATAATAAGGGGTAGAGTTTAGATATTAATTATAATGAAATTTAGGGTTAAAAAAAGAGTTTTGGTTTGCATTAGGGTTAGCATAAGTATTATCCTAAAGGCTAGATTATAATTAGAAATAGAGAAAGGGTTATAGCTTGGATTATGATAAATGTAATATTCACAAAAAGGGTCTAATTTGTTGTTAGAATAATGATAAATTATAGAGTTTTGATTATGAAAATTTTGATAATGAGAGAAGATAAAAATCAATTTGTGTTAAAATTTGTATTTATTTGCCAAATGATATCAATTACCATATTTGTGTGTGTGTGTGTGTGTGTGTGTGTGTGTGTGTGTGTGTTCTAAAATATACATGTATAATATATCCACTTCTAAAATATACATGTATGATATATTATATGTGTGTGTGTATTTGGGTACCTGTTAGATCAACACAAACACTCAATAGGTCATTGCATTAGTATAAATGGTTAGATAAAACATTCAAAAACCACTAATATCGGCCTATTGCCTTCTAACTAG
>MU228289.1:879810-893084 GCA_018584345.1 Thuja plicata | reverse complement strand
TTAAATTGATTAAAAGAAATATGCCAAGCAGTAACAGGGTCGTTTGGACATAAATCGAGGGTATGATCACACTTAGGGCAAATAGGGTCCATAGTTGCGACAGACCAAATTCAGGTGGTTACATTATATATTTTATATGTTCAGTTAACAAACATGTTTAATGCAACACATTCCCTTTGAAAATATAAACATTTATGTCACCACATATATGATAATTAATATGATAAAAATATGTTTTTTATATTCAATCAAGTGAGGAAATACCCCAACCATTTACTTTTTTTTATCAAAATCATAAAAAGGACTTGGAGCGAAAGTGACCCAAACAATACCAAGCTATAAAAGTTTATAAAGGGTATGCACAAGATATATAATATGTTTTAGAATTAACAATCTAAAAATTATATAAATAATACTTCATGGTAATGATGTAAATATATTACAAATTCATCGCTGATGAGAATAGTATTACACCATTCATTTTCACAATAGCCATGACATACTTCTTTCATAAAACCCAGAAATGTAGCTACGTTTATATATGTCTCTTTAACTTTTTTTGGAAACATTTTCCATTCTCAATATTTTGAGCTCTTGAACATAATCAATTAGTTTGTGAGTTTTTTCTACCTCTTCAAGGATTTTGGGGCAGAACTCTAAAATAGATCTTTCACATTTGTCAATATGTGTTTTAAAAAGTCTATTTGAGTTAAAAAAAAAAAAAAGCCATTTGGCCTTGCAAAAATAATCTCTAAAATATCCATATTATAAATTATTTGTTAAATAAGAAAAAAATTAAAGGTTAGTATTAATAAAATTATGAAACTAAAACAAGTTAAAATTAGAGAATAATTACAAAAAACCATGAATGAAACAAAAAAAAACAAATTAATTGTCACTGAATACAATTTTGAGATCATATAGTAAATCATTTACTATAATCATAATTAAAGAAAAATGATCCATAATATTGTCTAACAGTTAGTACACATTGAAGAAAAGTGAAGATAATTTGTGAATTTCTATTAATTTAATACTTAATAATCATTGAATTTTTTTCCACGTAGTGAATCACAGCAATTAACACTGTAATCTTCAAGAGATACATCTTTAAGAGATATATAAATAATTTGGATCCAAATCCAACTAAGCCTCCCTATTTCCTATGGTTTCAAATCCTTCAGGGTTGTCCTTGGGTACTCTTGAGGTTTCTTCCCCCCAATTGTTTGTAGGGTCTAATGCTTTGACCTCTATTAATAAGTCTATTGGTGCTAGGTCTGCTACTTGGACCTTTGCTGAGGTGCCTGCTGATTTTGGAGATTCATTTTATTTTTTGAGGGGGGGGGGGGGGGGNTTTGAGGGGGGGGGGGGGTGGTGGGAGGAATCTCTATCCTCGTTTATGGATAAAGTGTTGGGTGTTAGATCACCCTTTATGAATTCTACTATGGAAAAGAAAGGGTACAATATTTCCTGCAAGATTAGTGGCACAACGGTTCAGGTACCAGATGAAATACTAAAGGAAATGGTGAATGGGTTGGAGTTATCTTTGGTAGGAAAGTTCCTATCTTTTATACCTTCTATTGATCAGCTCCATAAGTAGGTTACGGTTCGCTGGAGTCTAAACTGGAGCGTGAAAATTAATGCAATATATAATAGTATGTTTTTATTTATCTTTGTGAATAAAGAATACCTACTTTGTGTCCTAGTTAATTGCCCCCAAACTTATGGGAGAAATTAGAGAAATATCTTAGCCCTTTGTGATCTCGGTGCTCTAGCCCCTACCTGGGTGCATCTTTCTGGCCTCTCCTTGGAGTTCTAGAACAATGGAGGTTTTAGAGGTGCTATTTGTTGGAAGTACAATATTGGGAAAGCAAGATACTAAGAAGGGGGGGAATTAGATCTTAAAAATTAATCACTTAAAACAAATTGATCCACATTCATACATATATGAATTTAACCTAACATTAGATAGCATCCAAAACATGAAATATATAACGCATAACATAGAATTTCGGTAACCCAGAAACCCAAATAGGTAAAATTGGGGTGGGGATGACACCCACAAAATCTTCACTACTGCAGCAATAAAGTGTGCCTATTAGGGATACAAGAGTTTGATTACAAAATGCAATTTACCTAGTTAAAGGTCTATTTGGTTAAGAACTAAAGATCATTACAATCTACCTTGTGAAAGGATTTCAACCTACAATAAAGTAAGCACTTGGCTAAGAGATTTAAAGTAGGTCTGTTAGAACCAATCTGTTAGGAGACTTCACCTGATACACTTATTAGAATGTTTCAAGTAGTTATCCTTTGTTATGCACTCAGATGCTGATGACAGATCTTCTCTTTCCAATACCTTTTATGATCTCACAATCCAATATGTCTTTTCTCTGTTATTCACTGCTTTGTCAGTCTTCTTGATCTCAGCTTCTTCACAAAATAATTCATTGTTCATCTCTCATGAACACACAACTCCTTCTCTCTATATCCTTAATAATAGGGTTAGAAGCAATCTTATATGTCTTTATAGATCTGTTAGCGAGATCTATATCAACAATCAAGATCTAATATATATGCCTCCAAGGCATTCCAATTTTCTGATTGGCTCCATACCATGCATAGGATAAAACAATTAAATGCATAAATAACTCCATAGATAAATATTAAATGCTTACATATGTCATCCCAAAGCTCATACAAGTTGGCCTAAACACTTTACCTCAAAGTTTGAATCAATCTTGACATGTATGCAGAACTTGTTCTGCTCAACACTTAACATCTCTGTCGCTCGACACTTAAATATTCTACTTGGCTTGACATGATGTAACTAGGAAACCTATATTCCTTCTCGACAATGTTTCCTGGCCTTGAACAGTTTTAGCTCGGCCACAGTGATAACCAACTAAAATTGCCTAAGTAAATGACTAAGTGTTGGTCACTAATCATCAACAAAACTTAAGGATTAACAATCTCCCCCTTTGATATTAGTGGCAAAAACAAACTTATCATTTCGATTGGTTCCATCCAAAATGTTGCCTAAGTATACAATGTACTCCCCCTAGGAATTTACTCCATACTATATACAAAAATTTACATAGTATACATGCCTTTAAAAAATATTTACAATTATACCTGTACTGTTCCTCTTACAATGTATCCTTATTATATTCCCCATTATTTTTGTCACTAATTGTAGGTAGGTTTAAGTTGTACTTATCCAAAAACTATTTATGAAGTTCTAATGTGGAAGCAAATGCAGTGTCCCAACTATCCTTAACATACTTCATAACCTCTAATTTGACTTCTAGCTCGGCAACTAGACTTAGTAAACTTTCTGCAGTAGAGAGATCTGAATTTCTCTTAACCAATTCTTTTGTAGCTGAAATTTTTGTCTGAATAGTAACCAATTTGGCCCTTATCCGACCATCTTCAGCCATGAGATCGGCTATTCTCCTTTGTGTATTAGTCAACCTATTAAAATGTAAGGAGATAGTGCTACCATCCATACTCAGTGAACTCCCACTTGACTTCAAGTCTAATTGTAATTTCTCTATAGCATGTAGATTATCCTTTGTGAATAATTCTACATCACATAACTTCTTATACAAAAAATAAACATTAGTTGCAACTTCCTCCAAAGTTTCTACTAGAGAAGAAAGCTCAACTTTCTTTTTCGCAATCCCTTCTAAGATTTTTTCCAGTACTTTGGTCTTGAATTTCCTCTTGGACCATTGTAATAACTTTTTATTTGATTCAATGTTGTCATCATTTACCTTCTGTACAATGTGAACTAACTGTTCAAGAATAGGAGCTTGAGAATTTTCATCTTCCATGTCAAAAGCTTTTACAAATATATCCTTGATGTCATGTAACACCTGCTTTTCCTTCTTCTCTCTTTTTATTTCTTCCTTCTTTTTCTTCCTCTTGACTAATTCTTGAAGAGTCTCAATCTGTTCATAAGATAAAACATTGGGATCGCATTGTGGAATCACAATCACTTCATCTAATGTGACATTAAGAGTGGGAGACTTCTTCTTCATAACTTTCCTCCTCTTAAATTTAGTTGAGCTACTACTCAACTTCATTTCCTCAATACCTTTTCTTGTGTCAGTAGCAGTCACCATTGCATCTTCCAATTCAATCAAAATTGCTTGTTGATCAGGTATACCTCCTATTTTAGGTCCAGTAGTAGTAGATGATGCAGAGTGTGGTAAATCAACCAACACTTGCACTGCCTCTTGTTCCTTAGGCTCATTTTCAGTATCCCTCATCTCCTCTCCACTATCTAAAACTATTTTCACAACCTCTAAAATAGGTGGATTTTGTGTATTTACGTCTTGTTCATCTGTATTCTCCTTCTCTACTTCTTTTTGTTCAAATTTATCTGTACGTTTCTCTTGAGTTTTCTCTACATCTTTTTCTATACTCTTCTCTCCTTCAGCCTCAGTAGCCTTAATAGGTGATTCTATACTTATATCTCTTGGCTCATCCTGACCCTCGGCATTCAAATTGCTAGATTCATAAATTGTGTTATCAATTGGACTATCTGTTGTCAGATCAACAATGTTTACCGTATCTGTTTTTTCTTTTGGTTTTTCTTTAGTCTTGTCAGGCTCAGTAGCAATTTTCTCTTTTTTTTTTTGTGCTGCAGGGGTGGTTTCAACTTCTTTATCCTTTTTCTCAGATGTTCCTTCATCATTATTCTTCTCTTTTGGAGCTACCAATACAAATATTTCCTTCCATATCCTAGTACTCTGTTGTACTACACTTTCAATATCATTTTTCAAAATAGCATATCCTCTGAGTTTAGGTTTGAATTTATGCTTGTGCTCCTCAATAAATTAATCTCTTTTTTTCTTAGTCATCTCAGGAATGACCTTAGCTAATGTACCTTCTCTAATTAGTCTCTCAGTAGTAAGTGCGAATTCCCATTTTCTATTTAGAAACTCATATATTTTAGTCGACACATTGTTTTGTATCTCTATAGGAGTTAACTTGAAATTTCTCATCATATCTAGTAGAGATTCCTAAACGTTATGCTTATTCTCTACATTCAATTTGTCATACTTGAAGAACTTAAAACCAAATAACCCTACAAACTTCCTCAAATTCTCACATACCTCTTTAATATCAGTGGGTCTTTTGAATGGTGTAGTTGGTATGTTGCGGGGTTCATTAGTTTTAGTCTTTTCTTTGTCACTTTCTTGATCCAAATGTAGTTTCCTTCTTGGTCTATTTACTTGTAGGCTCAGAACAGCCTTTGTTTGCAAATTTATTCTTTGATCCAGAACTATTCTCTCCAACCTTCTTTGCATATACTTTTGTTTTCACTACTGGTAATGTAGTAGCAGATGCCTTGTCCTTGGACTATTGGCGATGGGAGGGGTAAATTTAGGATTTTATTGGCTAGGCTTAGTTACCTTGGCTATGGCTGGTTTCTTTCCTTTTTCCTTAACATGAATCTCTTCTTTAGATTCACTTACTTACTCTTCAGATATATCATCTCCTTGTCTAGTAGATAGGTCAAGAGGTACATCTTCTGGCTCTTCATCACTCGACAATCCAACCATTTTCTTCAGATTCTTCACAATCTTTTTCCTCTTTCTCTCCATGGTTCCTGCCTTTAGATTCATAGATATATTTGCCTTAGCTTCATCATAATTTCCAAATCTCTTTGTTGTTGTATCAATTTCCTCTATTAGGAGTGTTGTGATAGTTGTTGATGTTTCATCAATGTTAACTTCATAGGGAAATGGCTCTAGCCATGATACCCTAGGTGTCACAGCTTGAATGTATGTTTAATCTATGTCAACTAGAAAACATCTCTCCTCATAGTGCTTTTCCACTAGTGAACTAGGAATTCTAGTCGTCAACCTTATTCTCTTTTTGATTTCCACAAAGTAGTTTCCCATAATACTATTGAAATTACGAATGAATTTCTGAATACATTTACTAATCTGCACAGTAATAGGTCTATCCTTCTTCCAAACTATTTTTCCCAATGTAGGAAATAAATTATGTATATAGAAGAATATGCAAACTAGTAAGGAACCAAACTTACATGATGAGCTCTTAGATTTTTTGATCGATAATAAGTTCTTGGCTAGTTGCGTCAACTGTAGCTTGGCAAGGTCATAAGTGCGATTATTTTTAACTATCTTCCATGCTTGGTCCATAGCTGTGCAAGGAACACTATCCAGTCGGCTTGACTGATAGAACATATGTGCAATCACTCTCACTCTAAATTCAATTTCTAAATCTTCAATTGTAGAGATAGTCATATCTTTGTTGTTCTAGACAGGTCCTGTGTTAGCTATTATATCTTCTTTACTTTGATCTCTCATTGTCCATTTTCCACTGACAAAAGGATATCTAGTTACTCAATGAATAATGTCTTTAGTGATCCTAACTGGTCTATTGTCCAGCCACATATGCATATTATGAACTCAGCTTAGAATAACCTTAATCCATTCAACTTTGAATTCTAGTGAAAAATCTAGGGGACGAGTTAACCCTTTGTCAGCTAAATGCTTGAATTCATCCTTTAGAACTCCATTTTTAAACAACTTATTGTAGGATTCCCTTAATTCACTATCACCTACTTCACCAATCTTAACCATGTAACAAGATCTAACATCATGGATCATAAGTACCTTTGGTGGAATAGATGAGAGGGCTCCATTTAGATCACCTAAAATTACGCTTTCAAGAATGGCTCAGAAGTTAGGAGGTGCACCCGCATCACTTCTCACTAGCTAAACTTGCTTCAGCTCCTCCTCCATACCCTTTACTGGTGTGGAACAAATTGTAGCCATAATATCTAAAGTTAGGGTTCAAAAATGAAGAATAGGGTACCTCAAAAAATAGCACTTCGCACTGTTTACCTTAGGGTTGCCGACGACACGCTGGAAAGATCTTCGATAGAAACTTTGCTAAGATCAATTATGCAACTTCTTCAATCACTCTGTGAATACTAAAAATCACACGGTAAAATGAAGAACAAACGGTTTGTCCTTATGTAGACTTGAAAGGTCAAGGTAGGTAAAAAATAAATGCTCTACCCATTAGGTTAAAGCAAACCAGCTATCATTGGCCAACTAACACAACTTGCATACCACTTGGCTTACCATACTCGGCCATCACAAAAATTACTTGGCCAACCAGCTCAGCTCCTATAGTCCAGTTAACTCTTCTTGGCATTTTTCACAAACATGTCCCGGTGCATCTCAACATATGAAAATATGGACTTTGGGACATTTACATATTAGGAATTGATGTAAGATTTGAAATGTAAATGCAGTTCCTTTCATACCTCTATTGCTCAGTTAGAGATGGTGTGATCACCTGATCCATTGGATTGGGTGACCTCGGCTTCAGTAGTTTCACTGCTCCTTGACTTTGTTTTCCTTACCCACGTCTAGTTCATCTATGCTCTAATTTCCTCAATAGTAGGAGCAGGTACTCTTGTCCTACACTCTCTCTTAGTGTGACCAATCTTCAAAAAACTAAAGCAAACTAGGCTTCCATTCATCCAACTCTTAGATTTTCCTTTGAAATGTGTCTTTTAGCAATCTTCAGGTGCATGTCCATATTCTTCCCAGTAATGACAACTTTTCCTTGTATTATAATCCCAATTGTAAGTGTTGCCTTTCCTAGGTGCTTTTGTTTGTGTGTTAGATGCCCATTGTTGTTTGGAATTGGATCTACATTCTTGTGCTTTACGACCATATTTTTTACACTTGTAACAATAGCCATTGAATCTTGGTTTGGGAGGTGCATCATTTGCTTCAACCCAACATTCATGTGCTTTATGTCCAAACTTCTTACAATTAAAATAGTAACCATTGAACTTAGGTTTAGGATTGGACTTACCTTTCTTGCTTCAGCAAATGTTTGTTGTATGACCTAGTTTTCCATAGTGGTGGCATATAGGTTTGTTTTTCTTTGTCTTTGCATTCCTCCTTTCACCAGTATTTGATGATTCTCCTTTCTCTATAGATGTCTTTGGTTCAGTGTGACGTAATCCAAAATAATCTTTTGGTCTTCTTGATGCTTCCATCAAATTCTCAAAATGAGTCAAGGCTTCATTAGGTTTATTTAACCTTTCATTTAGTTCCTTCTCAGATCTGAAATCATCTTTCAATTGATTGTTCTTAGATCTCAGATTCATTTTTTCCATATCTTTCCTACTAATCTCCTAATTTGCAAGTAGTAGTTGATTTAGCATATCAACCTGATTGATTATCATCATTTTCACATCATGTGTCCTTTCATCAAGTCTGACAGTTATCACTTTTTTATCTTCTTTTGTCATATCTTTTTCATCTTGAGCTTTCTTCTTTTTTTCCACTACTTCACATAGTCTTACTGTCTGCATTTCTTGTTCTCTTTTCAAGTTCCTGACTTCTTCACACAGTACATTATTCTTTTCCAGTAGATCTGCAATTGTTGCATCACTCTTAGTAGAATCTCCATTCTAAAATAGATTTGCAATGTCTTCTTCATGATAATGAGTATCATTCATTTGTTTGGCCAAATCTCTCCTAGCTGTCAATGATTTCTTCAATTCATGTCTTTCTATCTCAAGCTAGCTGAATCTCAATCTTCTAATTCTTAATGACTTTACCCAACTTGTAAACCTCCATCTCAAGATCTGTACTCACAAGCTAATTAAAAGATTTTGTAGGAGAATTGTACTCTGATACCAATTGTTGGAAGAGTTAGAAATAGGAAATGCCCTATTCTCCCAAGAACACCTGCATGCAAACGTGTCACATGGAATAAGCAAAGTATAGAAGACAGGAAGAACTATGGCGGCAAAAAATCCAGAGGAGACATCATGTGATCAAGAAAACAATATATTAATGATATGTTTCTAGATTACAATGAGATGATAAAAAATCCTATATGAAATGCATAGCAGTGAATCCTTATAAAAGGATACCGAAACCCTAAAGGGGAAAACCCTAAAGAATAATAAGCTGCCTAAGTTTAACTTAAGCATAGAGTATAATAGACTAATAATTAAATTAATTAATTATTAGCTATAGTATGACTACTCTAACACCCCCCCTTAAGTGTAATTTAGGGAGAAGCTAAACAACTAAGGACTAAAGGATGCATGAAAACAAAATACATGAAAGAAACTATGGGTCCTGGCAACTAGGCCTGATCAGGTACCCAAGTACAAGAAATAAACTAGATGAAGGAAACTAAGCCTCCAATCTAGGGAAAGTCCCAAAGAAAGGAACAAGAAAGAGAAATAAGTATCTCTGAAGCATGAAGATGTAAACTCTGTCAGAAGAAACTGTTGGAACCCCCACTAAAGTGCATGACTAGGTAGAGAAGACAATGTCTGAAGAGCTGATCAATTGAACTAAGGAAGCAATAGAACCAACAGGTGAACCCCCCCCCCCCCCATAATGCTAAATAGGGAGAGGTGACAAGAACACTAAAATGCAATGCCAGAAATATCTATAGGAAGAAGAACCAAGAACACCAATAGTGCAACAGAAGTACAAGCATAGGATAAAGGGTGGTGTCACTGACACACAACATGAGATAATTTTTTGGAAGGCACACTCACTTGACAAAGGTGGATGAGCACAAAATGACATAACATCATAACCCCCCATGACACTTTATAACAGAGTGCAAGTACAAAAAAATACAAGGTGTACAAGATCCTAGATATGCAAAAGCAGGCACTTTATCTCAGTGTGTTTACAGAAAAAACAATGCTGCAGAAAAGAAGCATACAAGCTCAGAAGTCAGAAAGAAGAGTGAGCCAGAAGATCAAAAGAAGAGATCCCAGGACCTGTAGAACCCAAGTAGTCCGCTAGAGTGTGAAAGAGAAAAACTCAGAGGAGAGAGAATCTAGAAAAAATACCTCTACAACTAAAAATTTCACTGAACCAGCTTTTTGATGATATCTGGTTTGCCAAAAATGGAGTCCGGATGAGCATGATATGGCTCCCGAAAGGCAAAACCAAATAATAGACTTTGACAGAAAAAAACATCAAAATGGTAGAACCCAAAACCCCAACCTCCATCATCAGAAATTGCTTGGAAAGAGCTTTTTGACGGTATATGGAAGTCAGAAAAAGACCCCTGTATGCTCAAAATAGAGGGAAAATAGTTTGGGAGGGTCAAGAAAGCCTCAAAAATAGGGTTTAAGCCCCTGGGGCTATAAAAAATCTAGCCCCTGGTTGCATGGCACATGCAGGGGGCTAGGGTGGAGCCCCTGGTCATGCATGTGACTTGCTGCTGGGCAAGAAGGGGCCTACGGGGCTAAAGCCCGCTTGGTGGCACTGCCAGGTGGTGGAAGCCGGTGGAGCGGTGGGACAGAGCTGAGCGGAGCGGCTAGAGGCACCAGAGGAAGGTGGCTAGTGGCAGGGGCGCCGAAAGAGCGGGGGGCCGGTGAGGCTGGTGGCCAGTGGAGCGGAGGCCGGCGGCGGGGCCTGCGGAGGGCGATGTGGTTGCACAGGGAGGCGGGGGCCGCATACGGTGGCGTGGACCGGGCACTAGCTGACAGAGCCGCTGCTAGAGCAGTGGTGCCTTTGAAATATACACTGCACGTATTTTTAAATGCTTAAAAAACCTTTAAAAAAAAGGTTTTTTTTAATTTTTTCTTAGTTTCTGTGCCCGTACGGCACTGGAAACCAAAATGTTTTTGCCTCAGAGGTAATTTGTCCAAAATGGACAAACTTTATATGGCTTCTAGGATTTTTGGGCATTCTGAGCGCAGTGGTAATGTCCGTTTGAGCCCAAAATGACTAGAAACAAAAGTCCTCCCTAAATCCACACAAAAAACTTCTAAAGAGCTAGGAAAACCCCCAACTTCTGATACACTTCGACAAAGCACGAATAGAAAGTAGCAAGCGAGCTCTAATACCAAGTTAGAAATAGAAAATGCTCTATTCTCCCAAGAACACCTGTGTGCAAACCTGTCACATGGAAGAAGCAAAGTACAGAAGACAGGAAGAACTATGGCAGCCAAAAAGTCAGAGGAGACATCATGTGCTCAAGAAAACAATATATTAATGATATGTTTCTAGATTACAATGAGATGATAAAAACTCCTATATGAAATGCAAAGCAGTGAATCCTTATAAAATGATACCGAAACCCTAAAGGGGAAAACCCTAAATAATAATAAGTTGCCTAAGTTTAACTTAAGCATAGAGTATAATAGACTAATAATTAAATAAATTAATTATTAGCTATAGTATGACTACTCTAACAGGAAGTACAATATTTGGAAAGCAAGATACTGAGAGGGGGGGTGAATCAGATATTAAAACTTAATCACTTAAAAAAAATTGATCCACATTCATACATATATGAATTTCACCTAACATCAGATAGAATCCACAATATGAAATATATAACCTATAACACAGAATTTTGGTAACCCAAATAGGTAAAACTGGGGTGGCGATGACACCCACAAAATATTCACTACTGTAGCAATAAAGTGTGCATGTTAGGGCTACAAGAGTTTGATTACAAAATGCAATCTACCTAGTTAAAGGTCTGTTCGGTTAAGAACTAAAGATCATTGCAATCTACCTTGTGAAAGGATTTCAAGTTACAATAAAGTAAGCTCTCAGCTAAGAGATTTTAAGTAGGTCTATTAGAACCACTTTGTTAGGAGATTTCACCTGATACACTTATTAGAATTTTTCAAGTAGTGATCCTTCACTATGCACTCAAATGCTGATGATGGATCTTCTCTTTCCAATACCTTCCGTGATATCACAATCTGATATGTCTTTTCTATGCTATTCACTACTCTGTCAATCTACTTGATCTAAGCTTCTTCACAAAATAACTCACTGTTCATCTCTCATGAACACACAACCCCTTCTCTCTATATCCTTAATAATAGGGTTAGAAGTAATCTTATATGTCTTTACAAATATGTTATCAAGATCTAGATCAATGATCAAGATCTTATATTTATGCCTCGAAGGCATTCCAATTTTTTTATTGACTCCATGCCATGCATAGGATAAAACAATTAAATGTGTAAATAACTCCGTAGATAAATATTAAATGCTTACATATGTCGGCCCAAAGCTCATACATGGCCTAAACACTTTACCTCAAAGTTCCAATCAATCCTGACATGTATGCAAAAATTGTTCTTCTCTGCACTTAAATATTCTACTTGGCTTGGCATGATGTAACTCGAAAACTTGTGTTCCTGCTCGGCAATGTTTCTCAACCTTGAATAGTTTTAGCTCAGCCACAGTGATAACCAACTAAAACTGCCTAAGTAAATGACTAAGTGTTGGTCACTAATCATCAATAAAACTTAGGGATTAACACTATTGAATCTTTTGGATATCTCCTAGAAGGGGATCTGGTCACTCAATAGTGACCTTGCCTTTTATTTACTAGGATCTGCATTTATATCCAGAAGTGAATATGACTCTTCTTACTCACATAATTATCTAATTGAAATATGGTACATGGGATCAACAATTAGAATATGAGAATGTCACAATGTTTTGTTAGATCTAGAAGAAGGATTAACATCTGAGTAATGTTTGTTGATTTCATAAGAACATGAATCAACAATCTAAAACCTTGGAAAAACATACACTATCTTGAAAGGACTCTAAAATGGTTGCCCCTCCCTCTAAGGAGTAGGAGTTGGATTCTCTCTTATTTACTATCCTTGGCGACCAAAGTGTGTTGAGCTTGACCAATATTGATCCCTCTATTCTAAATAATTTTCTAGATAATAATGTTGCTACTCTCCAATCCATTTCCTTGAACTCTTTTAAGGAGATCACTAATAAAAACAAAGAGAAGAACAATGAGAAAGATGTTAAGCTTGATGGGTGTTTGGAAAAGTCTTCCCCTCTCTGTCACACTACTCAAAAGGAATTTTTGGATAATATAGCGATTCTATTAAATATTTCAAACACTAATGAAATGATATAGATGAATACCCTTACTAAAGTTCCCTTGATGGTGACTTCCCAAAAGACTCAACCTTAAATTAATGCATCTGAAGGTTCCATCTAAAGCAACTTGTGGTATCTCTGGTACCTCCAATCTTAATGTGAAACTTTCACTATTAGGATTTTCATGAAAAACTCTCAAAAAGGGTACAAACTAGTTGAAGAAGATAATGGTTTAGAATTTGACTGGAATATGGAAGAAGACAAAGTTAAAAAGAAGAAAATTATAGATGTGGGAAGTGAATATAAACAAGGTAGGCCAACACAAAAATAAAGTAGACAAAGAGAGATAGCAAA
>MU228289.1:862756-879734 GCA_018584345.1 Thuja plicata | reverse complement strand
CACTATATGGGAGTGGGTGAAAAACTTGCAGGGAGGTTGTTCCTTTTTTTTTTAATGAATATTTTATCTTGGAATATGATGGGCTTGAATAGCTATAATAAACAACTCATTATGAAATGTGCAATAAAAGAGGATAAAATAGATATTTTGGTCCTCCAAGGAACTAAAATGAATAGAGAAGATTTTAAGAAGATTGTCAATAATATTTGGCCCCATTGCCATCTTATAAGAGTGAAGAGATAATGCCTTCTATCCCGTGTAATGAGTTGCAAAGTATTAAAGATAGCCAACAAAATATTGAGAGTTTGCTTAAAACTTTTGGAAATCAGTTAGTAAACTTGAAAAGGCAGCAAAGAAATCCAATAGCCCATACCCCAAACCAGTATTCTAGTTCTTCATCCCAGCAGCCTACTCAACCCACTTACCAAGGTGGCAAGAAACAATACCAAGGAAATAGCAATGCCAATAGGCAAAATTGGAACCAAAGGCCTTATAGACCTTACAATCCTGCACCCCTCAATGTTGTTACAGATATTGTTCCTAAACAAAACAATCTTGATGTTGATTATGAATGGTGCTATCCTTGTAATGAATCCCACAATCAGTCTAAGTGCACTAATGGAGTGCTTAATCAAGCCCTAGTGGTTCAAAATGCAATTGATTCACGACCTACTGCATCCACTAATGAGACTCAACAACACCCTGATCTGACTACTCTTGAAACTGCATTTGTAAATTGGCAAGAGGAAGAGTTATGTGGATTAAGTGATGATTCACCTATATCAGCAAACACAAGGGCCAAAAGAGAGCCTGAGAATATGAGAAATCAGCTGCTATGTCTGCTGCCACAACTAAATCACCACTCATTCCTCAAATTTCTATTCTAAAGGGGCCTCCTACTCTTGCAAACCAAGACACAAACAATTAGAGGCAAGCAGATCAGACCATTGGTAAATCACCATAGAAGGTACAATTTGATGTTCCGTATAATATTGTTGATAATATGAAGAAGGTGAATGTTTCTATTTCTATGTGGGATTCATTAGCTATTCCAGGACAAGCTAATTTATTGAAGGAAGAGCTGTCAAAAGGGACAACAACTTTATAGAAAGTTGTCCAACATCCACCTAGAGGGGTCATGGCTAATTTAGAGCCAGCCAAAGTTCAGAAATCAATTGTTAAAGAAGAAAAGAATACTGCAGATTTGAAGCAACTAGCAATACAAGTGAATAAAAAGATTGCATATTTGAAGCAATCAGCAGTGACAGATGATAAAGGGCCAGAAAATATGCAAAAGATGATAGAAAAAGAAGGTAAAAAACCTGCAAATAGTAAGCCTCCTCCTTTTTATGTTTCTTTGATCATTGGAAACAATTTAGTGCATAATTGTATGGTTGACAGTGGTGCAACTAGCACTGTCATACCAAAGAAGATAGCTGATTTATTTGATTTAAAATATGAGCCTCTTGAGGAGGGTGTAGTCCAACATTATTGTACTGTAGTCAAGATCTTAGGAGTGGTTAAAAATGCAAGTTTGACCTTACACTCATGTCCAAACTTCTCAATTGCCCAAGATATCTTTGTCATAGACCTATCGCCCTATTTTGCCCTATGCTTATCAAGGGACTTCACAACCAAAATAGATGGATACTTCTCATTAGATTGGTCTCATTTATTTTTAAGAACTAGATATGGCACTAAGGTGACCATAAAGTCAGAGTTACGGGCCAAGGATCACATAGAGCCTTATAATCCTAACCCCATCAATGCAAGTTGTGTGATCATGGATCCAGATGAGATCAATGATACCTCAGCTTATAACACACAGACTGAGGAGTACCCTGATATTGTTCTGGAGGAATGGGAAACCATAATGGATCAAGATGATGATGTGTTTGAGGCTGGTTTTGGTAATTACATTATTTTAGAGTCTAATTCAGTTGTGCCTAATTTGATCAAAGATCCAGAATCTGAATCTGATTTATCTAACCAGTTATGGGATTTGTATTTTGATGGATCAAGGAATAAAGATGGTATTGGTGCAGGGGTTGTATTAGTTTCACCTGATGGTGATAGATTTTATGCTGCATACAAGTTATCTTTTTCATGTTCTAACAATGTGGTTGAATATGAAAGTCTAATCTAGGGATTAGAATGGGCTAGGAAAAGAAGAATTAAATACCTAAGGGAATTTGGGGAAAATGAGTTGATAGTAAAGTAGGTGAGAGGTATCAATGTTGTTAAAAATGATCTTCTAAAGTTGTATAAATCCATATTTTCTGATTTTTTGGATAATTTTGATGCATTTAACCTCATTTCTATTCCTAGAAAGAAAAATATGCAGGCTGATAGGTTCGCTAGTATTGGTGCACATGTTTCAATTACTGAAAATAAAGGACAGATCTCAGATCACTCACATTTTAAAATTGTTGTGAGACCATCTATCCTAGCTAATGATATAAATTGGCAAGTTTTTAATACTGATGAACATATCCTGAGTTTTATGACAGAAATAGATGATTTCTTAGCCTCCAAAAATGACAGAATTCATCATCAAATGGAAAATCAAGTCATTCATCTAAAGACTAATAAGCTTCCAAAGGGATTGGTAAGCTTGGAATCAATTTTTAATTTTGATGATCAGCATAGAAAGAATAAAACCAGCCTGCTGATTAAAGAGGATCATTATGACAAAGTGGGGATTTTCAGAGACAAGTATCTAAAGGTTGGTAAAATAAATTCTCCTTAAGAAATAGAGTTGTTTATTGATCTCTTCAGATAATATAGTGATGTGTTTGCATGGGATTATGCTGATTTGAAAGGATTTGATCCTCAACTGACCCAACACACCATAGAATTAGAGCCAAATGCTAGACCAATCAAGAAAAGGCAAATACCCATAAACCCCAAACTAGAACCTTTGATGCTGAAAGAGCTAAGAAAACTCCTAGATGGTGGTATAATATTCCCAATTAAGCATACATCCTGGGTTTCTAACTTAGTTCCAGTAAGGAAGAAAAATGGAGGGATAAGACTTTGTGTATACTTTAGAGACCTTAATAGGGAATCTCTGAAAGATAGACATTCTCTACCTTCTATGGAACAAATCCTTCAATATGTTTTAGGTTCTAAGAGATTCTCACTCCTAGATGGATATTCTGGTTATAACTAGATTTTAGTTAAAGAATCTGATCAGATTAAACCAACCTTTAAAACAAAATGGGGTATAATGGCTTATTGGAGAATGCCATTTGAGTTGTCAAATGCAGGGACCACTTTTCAGAAAGAAATGGATATGGCTTCCAATAATTTAATGTATGAGTTTGTTCTGGTATACCTAGATGATGTTACAATCTACAATAATATTGAAAACCAACACATAGATCATTTAAGACAGGTATTGCAGAGATGTAGAGAGTTTGGAATCTCTCTTAACCCTGAAAAGTCTATTTTTGTAGTGCATGAGGGAAAACTGTTAGGGTACCAAGTGTCTAAAGAAGGTACTACTATTGATCCTAAGAGGATTTATGCAATTTTGGAACTATCATTGCCAAAACATAAGAAAGGACTGCAGAGTTTCATTGGAAGGATAAATTTTGTTAGACACTTTATTCCTAATATTGCATATTTGTTGAAACCTTTGACTGCTATGTTAAAAAAGGATGTACCTTTCAGCTAGACTACTGAAGGAAAGAGGAATTTTGAACAGATCGCATAAGCTTTGTCTTCATCCCCAACTTTAACTAATCCTAATTTCTCTAAGAATTTTGTTTTGTATGCTTATGGTGGTATTGATATTGTTTCAACATTGTTGGTGCAAAAGAATGAGGATGGACAGAGCAACCAGTTGCATTTTTCAGAAAAGGTATGGATGATTATGAGAGAAGATACAACTTTGTAGAGAAACATGTGCTAGTTGTTATAAAATCCTTAAAAAAATTTAAGCATTTGGTTGCTAGGAATAGGATACATCTAATGGTTGCAGACCCTAGCATTAAAGAGTTTTTATTGAACAAAGATGCCAGTGAAAAAAGGGCTAGATGGATAACAAGGGTTATGGAATATGATGTGCAAATCCATGTGACCAAGCTAGTCAGAGGCAAGGGTTTATGTGCTCAGATGGCAGAAGGAGAAGATAACCTTGAAGCCACTCAAGAGGCTACCTTTCCCCAAGGTAATTCTATACTAATCAATGATTCAGTATCCTGGTTATTAGATATGACCAGATTTATGCAAATTGGTCAATATCCAATAAACCTTGATAAAGCCAAAAGAAGGTACTTTAGATTGAAATCTATTCCTTATGTTCCAATTGATAATATTCTTTATAGGAAGGATTTTTTTGGTATGATTCTCAAATTCATAGACTATATGGGTCAAAGAAAGATTCTATCTAAATTTCATGATGGATTTTGTGGAGGGCATTTTAGCCCTAAAACAACTACCTAGAAAATTCTAAGAGTTGGATATTATTGGCTAGATTTATTCAAAGATGCTCATTCATGGGAAGGAAAATGCTAAAAGTGTGCTATGTTTGAAGAAAAACAAAGGTTGGCAACATTTCCATTAAAGTCAATCATTATGGATTAGACATTCAGTAAATGGGGAGTGGACTTCATAGGTCTAATAAATCCTAATTCTAGTGCAGGACATAAGTGGATCTTGACTGCCACTGATTATTTTACCAGATGGATTGAAGCTATTGCACTGAAGGAATCTTTTGGAACTATTGTTTTAAATTTCTATGATGACATTGTAAGAAGAGTACATTTGCAGAATAGCAAGCATGATAGAAGTATGGAGTAGGGGTCCCATGCATTGCCTTTTGGTTTGTTGAATGCTTGCTGGTTTTCTGCCAGGTCCTAGGTCTCCAATTCCAGGTCTTCATCTTCATTTAGGTCTTTAGGGTTTTCACTTGCATTGTGAGAGAGAAAAGGGGTTTTAGATCTAGTTGGAGCTAAGCAATACATGGGACACAAACAAAATACAATCAATTCTTCTAATGTTGCATATCAATCTGATGAAATTAATGTAACAAGAAAGTGTGCATCTGAAATATCTGAAACATAGTATTAATGGGACTTGTTCTAAAACATGAAACCTTTTGTACTATTTATGGTCACTTTGATGTATGTTATTCTTGTCTTCATAATGAGATATCTGAATAAAAGGGACTTAATTTTTCTATCTGAGGAACCTTTTTCAGAATTAGGTCAACCTGTTAGTTCAATAAACACAAATGAATCAACCAACATTCATGAATGAATTCCATCCTAGATGACACTCACTCACAAACATAGAGTTATTCATTTTATCTACTAACCTAATAGATTGATATGTGGTATGTGTATAATAGGAGATCATGTAACTGAATCCAGATAACAAAATAAAATGCAATGACAGTCACAACACCATGCTTGAACTTCACATAAGCCATTACATACAAGAAAGGTTGTTCACATCTCAAGAGGTTACATTTCATGAAGAGGGAGATGATGCAAATACAGAAAAGGATCCAGGATGCTGCAGGAGACACATGAGCAAGAAAGGGTTCTTAATGAACAAGATTATGCATGAATGAAGGATAAGAAATATAATGTTCATCATGCAAATAAGAAGTGAATATAATGATGTAATAGTGAGTATACAAATGCAAAAAAGGCATAATAGTTCATTTTGAAATTCAATATTGGGAAAATGCATGCCTGGTTATCATCATGTTTTCTATGTTATGAGATGTTTTCTATACTAATAAAATAGTGATATTTGCAAAGGATGGAAGATACATAACAGAACAAACAATGTACATATGAGTTGTAAGTAAAAATCAATGATCAAGAATTGAAGCAACAGTATGTTTATATCCTTTCATGGAAAAGAACATTCACAAAAAATAATTGTATTATAAGCAATCAAAATAGTGTGTTCATCATCCAAAGAACTCAGATGATGATGTACCAATTCATGACTTCAAGAGATTACATTATCCATGCCTACAATGGAATTTCAAGAGATGTCTTTATGCAGGGTATTTGGATAAAATACATGTTATACTGTTGTATTGAAATATAATGTTCATCATGCATACAATGCAGGGGATACAGTCATGATAATGAGACATACATGTTTAAATTAGGGTTCCTATTATGATTATTACCCATGGGAGTCATGAGCCCATGCTCGAATCCCATGGGTAGTACATTATGTAATTAAAAGAACATTGTGTTTTTACACTAGGAGGAATAACATTTTCACAGTGTTCTGAACATGTATGTTTTTTATTTGGATATGATATGCTCATAGTTTCATCAATAAAACTAAATGTTGTAATGTTTTTATAACATTTTAAACATGATGGAAATAAAAACCCTTATGCAAAAAATTATAACTTGTTACAAGCAGAGTAATTTCATTCTATGTATAGTGAACAAGAGTGAAATATGTAACTTATTTGGAAGAGATGTAGACAAGATGCCAAGTGTTGCAGGTTACAATAGAAGAAATAGATCCTGAGCTCTTTGAAGTTAAGTAGAGAAAGTCCCAACCACTACAATTTTTGTGCTAAGTTCACCATAAGCTAGGAATAAGTCTGAAGCAGTGGCTGAGATATGCCTAGTTTCAAGACCGTATTTCATGGATCACTTTACACCTCTCAACCACAACTTAGATTAGCTCCAATCTTATGATGGTTTTTTTAAAAACTACTAGCTTCAAGTCGCAGTTCAAAGTAAAGCCAGCGCCATCTGTTATGGCTTCAAACTATCTAGAGCCTGAGCTCTGTAAGTCACTCTACAGATGTCACTACACATTGAAAGCCTTAGGTCTTAACTCATAGTCGACAAATCCTAAGCTCTTGAAAATTCAAAGTTCAAAGAAAAAAAATCCCAAACTCCAACAGAAATCCATAAAATGTGCCATTTTTTATGGTAGATCAAGTTCAAGCCCATGATTTCCTACAAATCCTGAGAAGCCCGAGCTTCTTCACATACTCCAAAAGAAGATTCAGCACCATTGATTATGGCTTCTAAGTTACAATTTCAAACAAGCTTGGTGGCGCCACAGAGGAGAAAAATCCTAAGTGCAATGAAGATAAAAAATGCTATGCAATATGTTTTACCCAGTTTTGAAGTCCACTGATAAATGAAGTTAATGCAATGTCAATTCATAGTGCCTCAACATTCCTTTCATAGTGCCACGATAGTACCTTCATGCCACGAAGACAACATTCCATCTTTTTAGTGATTTATTTATATTAGCTATCAACTGTTGTCGAGCATTGAGCTTGAGTTGCATCAACTTGGCTATACTGTGGTTGGGTTGATGCAAAGTTAGGGTTTGCTCATGCCATGGTGTCAGGTTGGTTAGTGGAGTTAGGTTTCCATACTATGCTGTCGGGTTAGGGTTTATGCATTTAGGGTTAGGCATTTTGATATATCATGTAATAGAGTTGGGGAGTGTATTAAGAGATGTATCTTTTATTCGCCAATTTTAGAGGGCTAAACTTAGGGCTTGATTTAGGTTACTTGTTAGGATTTATGATTTAGTGGCTTGCTATTATAGAGGATTTTTGGAGGGAAATGTTTTTCGAAATGAAACCATGTGGGCTATATAGTTGATCCTTTGCATCATCTTAGGGGTGCAAGATTTTAGAGGGAAGAGATTTTAGTGAACTATCTCGTTCCTATAGCCTTTTTATGCATTTTGTATCCATTGGGTTGCAAATTTTGGTGAGAGAACATATAGAAAAATTATTATTCCTAGATGTTTTGGAGACCATTATTCTAACCTATTTTGTCATATTTTTGGAGGATAATGAAGCAGACATTCCATTCTTTTTCTATATGCTTTTGAGTTTGGGTTTCACATCCTGTTTTCATCTTTTCTTGCAAGTGTTTCATTAAATTAATATCCAAAGGAAGTGAGTTTTATATTCCTTCCATAGGTAATCAATAATTCAAATCCTTGTAATAAATCAGTATGTTTGTTGATTAGTCAAGCCATTAGTGGTTCAACCCTAATAGTAAGATTTGTTAGCCTATATGTTGATCAGAGATTTAAAGTATCAAACTTAGGCATATAAGTTAGGATTTCTTCATTATTGTCCAAAACAAAGTTTAAACCCAATTTTGGTGTACCACCCCACTTTGAATTCAATTTTTTCCTTTCAAAAGCTTCATTTTCCCTTTTCATATTAACTTACCAATCAGGAGGTGATATTCCATATCAAATAGGAACCAGCCTAGAATCTGGAGACTCCTTATCAATCATAGTCTACCCATAGCTAGAGAAGCTTTCCATTGTTAAGATAGAATAATGTAAAAGCCCCAATGCCTGAGTTGGGGTGGTAATTCTAAAACTCAATAGATATAACACATGTTAAAATTATTCTTAGAATTCATATGATCCCATTTAGGATTGGGTATCATAGTCTTCACAAACAATTTCCCAGTTCTCCTTGTAACTTGGGTTTTAGGCCTAGTGCTCCTACTAGCCCTATCTGACCGGTTTTTCCAAAAAATAATATATTTTGAAGGTCTTAAGTTTCTAGGATCATCGTATAGTCGGTTCCTAGAATTAAGGGTAACTAGGGCTAATTGGGCTAGTCAGAACGAGTAAAGTGACTTGTGCTTGAAAAAGTACTTGAATGGACTAGGAAAATCCTAATTTGAATATTAGATCTTTGTATAACCCAAATTACCACAAAACCATTCTTGGTTTCACTCTGTAACTTATATCCCTGCAATCAAACACATTTAGTTCATTGACAAACACCTAACCATGCACACTAGACTCGCCCAGGGTTTGTTTCTTAAATTAGATAAATTTCTTTTCTAAGATCCTCCTTCTATATGTACACTATAAAATGGCTTCCCTTCCATATCCCTTTAGGTCATGATGATTTTCATGATGGAGATCTATGGGGGAGCCATTTTCCCTAAAAGTGTCTGAACAACACTAGTAAACTGTGAACTATAAAAAAGATTTTTAAAAACTATACAAATGAACACCTAGATACTTAAAAACAAAACAAAATGTAATATTAATAGTCTAAATCCTATCATCCAAAACAACATTCAGTAATTCAATCCATTCTGTAGTACTAGTAATCCAAAATAGTTGACTGTGCACAAAATCTATAAACAGAGCTTTTCTTGTAATTTCAAAATCTTGCACTACATCCTCTAACCTTGGGAGATGGGATTCTTCATGGATAAATATTATTTTCCCATGCTAATAGGTAGTTAAAATAAATACCAAGCCTCAACCATCAAAAAACATCTTTTCTTGCCAATGTTGTCATGCAACTTTGCAAAGTTGCAAATGTTGTCATGACAACATTTTGACAACTTTTATAGTATTGCTCCAAACTAAATCTTATGATCTCTAACCTATACCAAATTATGTAAAAAAATAATAGAGGCTATTTTAGGCACAAATTCAATATTTTCTAATCCTTCTAGGCTTTTAGACCCAAATTCCCATTTTAGGCTAACTAAACCACTAAACACTTTAAAAGAAAAAAATAACTAAAATGAATTGAACCTAGTCAAATCCACCTAGGTACAAACTAAAAAGACCTTCTAAGGCCTAAAAAAATAATCCTGACTTGGCTAAGGTCAGTACAAGCCACAAAAAAACATAGAACTAGGGGTTAGCCTAGGTGCTCCTACACCATTCTCCCCAAACAAAAGGGTTTGAATCCACCCTTGGATTGAGAAAGTTGGAATCAATTCCCAAATTCTTAAAGTCTTTCTCCTTGATCCAAGTGGCCTCTGTATCTCCTTGGCCATTCCATTTTATTATATGTTAATTGTAAGTCCTCTGTCTAGTCTTCTTGTAGGCCCTTGAATCAAGCACCTTCTATACTTTCTTGGCTGGTATCGGGGTTATGTTCAGGTCCTCCACTTCTTGTATTACCTCAGTAAGAGTGTGATTTGGATCTGGGGAAGGCCCCTTATAAAGGACCAGATCTGCAACATTGAAGACCAAAGAAAAACCAATGTCCTTAGGGAGTTCAACTTTGTTTTGTATAAAGTCGTCTATAGTCTTCCTAAAAGACCTCATACTTTCCAGATGAAGTCCCAATAGTTATGCCATGTATACCTATGCAAAAGAAAATAGGGAATAAGATTGGATATAGGGGTTTACCTCAATAGAAATACGTTTTTTTAAATTACCCATGAAATTAAATGAAAGAAATTAAAGTATGTCATCATGTAGAAGAGGCTAGATCCAAAAAATTGAATATGTCATACCTAGGAAATGTAAATGATTCTTTGAATGTGATCAAATATGTTGATGTATTATCTTTAACATAATACAAAAACCCTTAATAAAATCATGAAACGAAAAACCTTATGTGATGGATCTAATAATTCATCACAATGCTTCAATGAGAATATGAATGAAGATGCAAATGTAGGTGTATCTCCTTCCTTGATAGAACACTCATTTTATAGGCCTTCAATGAGGAAAAGAAGTTTGATCCATGGAGAAGAAAACCTTGAATGCCTGAGAAGAAGTTTAGACCTTGAATGCTTGAATGCTTTCCTTCAAACCTTGAACTTATTTTCTTGATAGTGGATGTGAAAGCATGAAATTAAATCTTGGATCTCTAAAATGGTGACAGATAGGGTGTTTATATACCTCTCACAATATCTGATGTGTTAAAAGTCAATTAGAGTGATTGTAAATCTTAATATCCCTCTAAATCACCAAGAAGGTGCTCTTGTTTCAATTTGGACCTAATCTTGAGGGAACAAAATGCCCATGAATTTGCATTTCCAAGTTCATAATGCCTTGGGAATTATGTTCCACCCAATCAAAGATAAAATTAGGATTATAGGACTAAGATAATTATGGGATGCAAGATTACAAGATACAACAAATTCTAAGAGTGTGACAAAACATAAGGGCCACAAATGCTAACATAGGGCCTAGGTGATGAAATAACTTATTGGATTGGAGGAAACAAGTATAGGGGTACACTTAGAAATATAAGTTTACCTTAATTTTAAATCAACATTAGAATGATAGAGGATCCATATTTGAATTTAGGTATCCATTTAGTGACATATGAAGTCCTACTCATAAAACACACTAAGTTGGGTGCTAACAATCATAAAATTATACATACATTACAGGTTCTTAAAATATACAATGGCACATTATTCTACCGCTTTAGCAGGAGTATGACATAACCTCATGCTTCTAATAGAGGAAATGAGAGAGAGAAGAAGAGTGGAAAAGAGAAAAAAGAGATGGTCATGGGAAAAATGCAAAGAGATAAGACATCACTAAGTTTAAGGATGAGAGTCCCCCCAAAAGGATCTCAACTCCATCAACCATGCATAGAAGGAGAAAAATACAAAAAAATGAAAAAAAAAAAAGACAATCAAAAGTAATCAGTACTAAAATAAAATCAAAATCAACTAGCCAAAGAGACCTCAATCAAGAAAATGTCTCATCCACTAGCATCATGTTTGGGAATCTATTGCAAGATAAAAAAGATATCACACTGAAAGGAAATAATATATGCCAAGTGGGAATAAAATTCCATGGTCTAACCCACTATAAAAGATATGAGAGCATGCTAAAGAAAGAAACCATGAATCTAACAGTCTAGAAATTTGTGTTATGCTAGGTGATTTGTGGGAAAGGAGAGGAGGATAGAGTAGAGAGGCTAGCAAGTTGTATTATTCTAGGTCCACTCATCCTAAAGAGAGAGAGAAAGAGAATTTATTGTCTTGAAATATGTGTTATTCTATTCAATTCTACCTTGAAAATTGTGTGCATGGGGTGGATTTGAAATTTTTGCATGGGGCAGCTTCTAAATATTGTACATGGGGAAGCTTTAAAATTTTGGACATAGTATGGCCTTGGATTTTTGTGCACATGGAATCTTATGGGACCAGTCTCATGGAAAGCATTGTCTCCATGTGGATACATGAACAAGAATTCAGTCAAAGGACCAATAAAATTTGCATAATGACCAAGGAGGAGACATGTATACCCCCCTCCTTATGCTACCAACATAGAACAATGGTGGAATGATAAGGAATAGAGAACAAGGATACATACTTCCCAAAACAAGGAGATATCCTAAAAAAACATTTTTACTTGTAACCTTAGTAAAGAGGGAATACTCTTGCTAGTGAAGGAATATATTATTATGAAAGGATATTCACAAATGGGAAGAGACCCTTGAAAGGAAGAGTTCTTAGTTACAATACATATACCTTCAAGATGAGTTCTTGAACAAATATAATATCTTGAAGACACAGAGGGGAAGAGAACAAGAATTTATCCTTTTAAATTCTTTTATCACTAGGAAAAAAAGGGATTCTTGATGAAGGATATCACACTATAAGATCCCAACTAAGGGTATTTATTTAGTTGATCATAGTTTCACAAATAAGGAAGAGGAAATTATCAAGGATTCACACCTCTTGAATAAAAATGAAACATAAATCAAAATGAACAATTCCCAATAAGAAAAGAATGTCATGTGCTAAACAAACACCACTATACTAAGAAAATTTGATCCTTTGAGAGAGAAATAAGAAAAGGATCCCATACCCCCAAGGTTGAAGATGGAAGAAAATATAACACATTATAAAATCCTAAGTGATAGATATTTTATAATAGACATGCACTTAAGAGAAAGAATAAGTTGCAAAGAAGGATGTAAAATATCCTAACACAAGACAAAAGTAATTCATGCAAGAAAGGACACCATACTATAAAAGATACAAGTCAACAAAGGAATAATGGATATTTGGGAAAGGAATAAAGAAACCATAAAATCCCTAAGAGGAAGACCATCTATAATAGACATGCTCTTTGAAGCATGAAAAAGATTGTTAAAAAAGATGAAAATGATCCTTGCATGAAAAAAATAATATCATGCAAACAATAATTTACAACTATAAATGGTGCAAACCCGAGAAAAGAGAGAAAAATAGGTTCTACAAAAGGAGAAAGGATGCCACATTAACAAAATTAGTGAAAAAAACAATTACAAGACATATACACTTCCATACAAGGAAGATGTTGTAAAAAAGAATATCAATCCCCTAAAGAGAAATATTCTAAACAATCAAGTCAATATATGGAAGGACATCATAGTGTAAAATATTTACCCAACAAAGAGATAATGAATCCTTTAGAAGGAGAAGTGAAGAAGGTAGAGAGAGGCCTTTCTCCCCAAGCAAAAGGACAAGTTAAAAGATCTATTATGTTTCTCAAAATGAACAACATGTGAAAAAATCCCCCACTGATGGAAACTATTGAGATTACATGATGGATAATAGCATAATAGGAAAGAGAGATGCTAAGGTATATTTATTTATGTCAAGAAAAAGTATAAGATTTGTTGTTAAGAAAATAAGAGATATTGCTACTAAATCTTGAAGAAATTGTCTAAATTCAGTACAATAAGAAAGATAATATTAATTGCTATGATGAAAAATATATAGAAATGAACAATTAATAGGTCTTTTAATATTTGTAAAATGTATGTAAGGAAAAGAAATTTTTGTATCATATTTAAGTCTCCAAACAATTATTTTAGCCAAAACCAAACCAACATCAATAAGAGGTGTAACAACATATGTTGTTGATAAAATAATGTCTAAAGGAAGTTTTTTTCCTGATGAAGAAAAATAAGAAGGAAAAGTGTTGTCATGAGCTATAAATTCTAGAACACATCTAGTAATCTATGTATGAGAACCTATAGACATTTTTATACATTATTCATTAATACCAAGACCTTGTCCACTATAGCCTTTGTTAGTGGAAATATTTTTTTCTATTTAGAAAATTTTAATTAATAACTGACTCCTATCCTAGTCGAGAGAGAAATCCACTACTATCAATTGAGTTAGTCACCCACCAATTTGGTCTTTGCATCCAAGGTGCAACTACCTTCTAGAATGACAAATCTTTTTACTCCTTTGTTTCAAAATAATAATTTTAAATAATACTTTTAACAAAAAATACTAAAGGAATCAACATTCCATTGTAAGCTTATAAACAAAATGTCATAAACTATCATAAATCCACTCGATGACAAGCCAACTGAATTGAAAATGAATGGGAAAAAGATTCCAGAATCGATCTCAAAGATTGATTCTCACATAAAAAATAAATCACTAAAGAAACTTAACTAGCATACACACAGATCATAGTAGCAAGTAATCTATTTCCAAATGAAATTAAATATACTCTTTTCACTTAAGCAACTGATCACAGAAATACCATAATCTGATATATAAACAAATTGATATTATATTCATATGCTATCTATTCTTAATCATACCAAAATCCCAAAATTCACAATATAAAGATGTCATTTTTAAATAAATCCAGAGAGTCGACCCTAACCGAGTGGTGAGAATTAAAATATATAGCCACATAGGGCATATTCAGTTTCAAAAACTAACTTGTCAAAACCTAGCCAAAAATTATTTTCTCCAAACCAACTAAGATAAAACATAGTAAAACTAAAGGAATGTCTCCAAGCATGATTTAGTCAGCTTTATGGGTGGTAGTATCTTCGGGTTGATTAGGGACATGTGCGGTATTCCATTCCTCATACATAGCCATGAAATCAACTATAATATGTCGGTTGGGCATCTTAATAGATCCTATCTGCTAATTCCATATTTTATGGCCATTCTGAACCTGTCCCAGTTTACCATTGTGTATCTTCAGATGCTCAAGGCCAATCACCAATGTTAACTCTACTCAGGATATGGTTGAGAAGTCCTTTATTTCCAAGTCCTTTATTTCTTTCAAGGTGCTCATCTTGTTCCTGAATGATGCAATTGCTTGATCTACCTTCCTATTTGGATCCTCTTCATTCCCCATTATCTTAATATTAAGGTATTTAAGATCATTGTTGATGATTTCATTAAGGAAATTGAGTTCCTTTCAGGAGTTATGATAACTCCTATATTCCTTATTCAACAAATTCATTTCTCCGTTCCATGTTCACCTTGGCCATGAACAATGAGTTTTCATCAAGCCCTGGTACTTTTCTTTCTATAAGGAACTTGGCTACACCATAGGTCTAAATCTTCTCCATATTTGCAATCTCATTATCACATTTGTTTGTTTCTTCCACCCAAGAATTAATCTCCATTTCTAACTCCTTGGAAATTATAAGAGTCTGATGATGAGTTTTATCAATTTCTGAAACATAATTCACTGCTTTTTCAGTGACCTTGTCTATGCAATCAGAAACTATTTTTGATACTTCTCTATCTCTCTACACTTGGTGCAGATATTTCTTCCTTGAGGAAGACCTAACATTAATTGTAGGAGATACTTGTACTAATGCTAAACATTCAAGATTTTGAAGCGCATGAATGTATTTGGCCATCGAGTTCACATATTTCTTAAGAGCTTTCTGGTCCCTCTAATCCCTCCAGATTCTCTGTATAATTTTTTGATTTCTTGATTCAAAGACCGCTACATCAACAAATCTAGTTTCTTGACCCAGATTCATATTTTCAACATCGAAATCTTGTTAAGAGACTTCATTACTACTTTTATTAGTAGAAGGCTTGAAAATTTTAGCAATCTAGTGCCCTGTATATTTGTCCACATCTATTAGTGCTTCAATTTTAGGCTTCTTACTCTTGGGTGTATTTCCAAGGTATTTACTCAGCATATCTCCAACTGGTGTGGATACGAGAACCATGCTATGTGTCTTTCTCATAGATAGGTTGAGCCAATTCAAAACCTTTGTACTACTCTTATTCTAAGGAGTCTAAAAATATGAAGGGTTACCCAATGCCAATGAATCCTGGCTAGCCACTTCTACTTTTTTTTTGTTTACCCTCAACCACTAGACTTCCCTTTGATTTATCCATGAATGGTTCCTTTTCTTTCTCTTTTTTTCCCTTAGTTTCTTCTAAGTCTACCAAAATTGGAGGAACTTGGGTGGATTTTATTTTCCTCTTGTTCCTCGAATGGGTAATCCTTACAGTTGGCTACGTAAGAGAAGGTTCTTTCTCTTTAGGGAAAATTTTTTCTTCTGACCCAGTTCACCTATAGGATATAATTGTTCAATCTCATTAGTACATGTGGGTGGGAACCCAAATTCTGGGGGTGTTGAATAATCTTTGGGTTTGTGTTCAACCCATTTTAACTTTTCCCTCTTTTTATCTCTCATCCATTGCTTTGTTCTTCTTATCACATTATTAGTCTTGGCTCTAACATCTTCCTCTTCTCTTTTTTTTTCCATTCAATTTCTGGGATGGGCATACATTCAACAAGATCTACATATTTAGGGTCTAAGACATCATCATTTCTATCATCTTTGATCGCTTTAACATTAGTTAATACTTTCAGGGTGACAATCTATCTTAGTGTGAATTGAGACCAAAGCCTTTTTCTTACTTCGTATTCATTTAACCAATCAACCCAATAATATTCTATCTTTGGTTGATGGAGGAATGTGGCATCTACAGGGAAATGATTTGCAACAAAGCTTTTACTATCAAAATAGCTTCTGGCTTGATAAATATTTAAATTAATCCCTTTCAATTTAGTGTCTAATGATGATGTGTCTTGCATGAGCTTACAATGGTAATGACCAAGTTTAATAGGGAATAAGAATCCAGCTCCTCTTCTGAGCTTGTGCTTCTTTGCAACCTGAACTAATTGCCTACAAAATTCTATTAGGAGATATTTGTCTAAGCAATAGTTTGGTAATTTTAAGCTCTCCACTGAAACATCCAATCCTCAGGTAAGTAAACCTTGGAAATTATATGCAGGGATTTTTTTAGTGGCGATTATTCGCCAATTGGCAAATATGTCCCGATCGGGCTATAGAAATTGGCGAAAAAAACACCGTAAACTAGTTGACCGGTTCGCCCAGATTTTATAAAATAGTCATATTGTGGTCGGAACATTCGCCACTATGATTACGCAATTTCCGTTTGGTACTCGGGTTCTTCGCCCATATTTC
>MU228289.1:836856-852053 GCA_018584345.1 Thuja plicata | reverse complement strand
CACCAAATATCTATAATTTGAACCACAATTCGCCATCAATATTAAAAATTTTCCCTCAAAAAAAAATGTGATTCGCCACAATTTTATACTTTTTGGGAGGGGGGGGTTTCTTAAAGTTATCCCTGATTATATGTAGAAACTCTTGTAAGTCTTGACCAATTCAATGGCCTCCTGAGACATCCTTTGATTTTCTCTTCCTCTTAGTTAAAATTTTTTTTTGGCTAAGAACATGTCTTGAAATCTTCTAAAATTTTCATGATTCCTTTTCTTTTGCAGAAAGAAATAGTATTCAAATATCTTCATGTCTTTGGTCCATGGTTTATGGGATAGACCTTCCCAGTTTCTGCAACAAGCCAATATATAGAAAAGGTATGAGGACATGTTAAAACTAGCTACCTCTACCACCTCAGACAGCTTCTCATCAAGCTAGTATGCTATGATTTCAGTCCAATCAACATACTTTGCATCACCAAGAATAGCCTTGATAAAAATGTACATCCAATCCTCCCACATGATATCATGTGGGTTTCCTTTCACTCTTTTCAGTAGACTAACCATATATCACACATCTTCAATCAGGCGACCTTTCTTCAATAGTCTGGGTAGACAAGATCCTCCCTTCTTTTGTTTGAACAACTAGCTTCTGGATATGGTGTTATTGAAATCTCTTCTATTCTGGTCAAAATTTGCTTGCACTTTGCAAATAGTCTAGTCTCTATAGGTTTTAGCAAAATAGATTCTTAAGGCCGTCATAACTACCTGCATGTTAACATATACCAACATGTCACTGAGAAAGGTGTGAATGCACCTATCAAATTTATCATATCTATTGTGACACTCCATTACCAGTTTAGGGAAAGGTGTAACTTCAGGAAATGTCATGGTTTCTAACAGTCCACTTTCTGCAATTTTAGTAGCCATTGATTCAGCTTCCACTTTTTTTAACCTTCCCACTAATTTTCCTAAATCTGCGTCTACTAGAAGTGTATCCCCCATCTCTGGAAGATATCTGGTTAATGGACCGATCTTTACTTCATTTTGAATTTGAAATTTAGAAGAAGACATGAATAGACTACAAGGGAGCTCTAAAAAGGAACAAAAGATAAAGCGGAAATAGTTGGGAAAACTTAACTTTCATAGCAGTTAAGCTTCAAATTAAGAAATTACCTAAGGGTTTTCTTGAAACTCATTCTTGTTTATGTACCCAGCTTCTAAGAAGAACAATTTACCTCACAACCATTTACCTTTTTTCTTACAACAACCAATAACTTGTGTATACAGAGTGAACAAAAGAAAAGCAATTTTAATATAAATCTTTGCCTTGACTGCTATACCTGTATTAATAGAAACTTGCCTCAATTTAATAACACCTGCCACCTTTTAATCTGAATGATACTTAGAACATATTCCATTTACATTTACCCATCACCTCCATCATTAAGTATTTAATATCCATCTTTTCAAATATTTCCAACAATAATAATATAAGATTTAGCATGTGTTGTTCAAATTTTCCATATCGCATCCTCAAAATTTGAACTTTGAATCATGAGAAAGAGATTCAAGGTCTGGAGTTCATCATTCTATAAACCTTTGGGGCTGACCAATATGCCTGGGACCCAAAAAAATACATGAATTAAAAGACACTTGAACTTTGAACCAAAAATCTTGAGGTTCAAGTTCAAGGTTCAACAATTGTAACTTCTCACGACGAGGGAAAAGACTAGCATATCTTGCAATGACATGAATGGGATGTGAAGAAATTTGAACTTTGAACTTTTAACTTGAAGTTCAAGTTCAGAGTTCAAAGTGTAGAATGCACATTACACTGATGAACACAAAGACAAAGACAATTTGATATTTTAAACTGGATGGACTTTGAACTTGGCCTTTGAACTTTGAACTTTCAAGGTTCAGGTTCAAGGTTCAAGGTTTAAGGTTCAAGGTGCGCAAGAGAAATTGACTTGGTTAGCACAAGATAGGATTTTAAAATGGGTGACTCCAAAATCATTCAAGAACCTCATTGAGTAGTAATATCATAACCTACATTGTAATTAGCCTTTAATGTAGAGGTTTAAGGACATTTATATTGAGCTTCATGAAAGTGTGTGGTATAAAGAGGAATATGAGGGTAAATGTTTGTTAGAATGTGAAGTTGATGCTATTCTTAATGTTGTTATTAATTTGGTTATCATTGATATCAACATATATTATGCTTCTTCATATTTTGGTTGTAGAGATTTTCTTACCAATAGGATATGTGTCTCGGTAGAAGTGTTAATAGACAAAAAAAAATTCGGTGGTGGTTCTATGTTGTGTGAAACACTTGGTGGATCTATTTTTTTAGTAGATCCTTTCTAGAGCGCGTTCTTTTTTTTTGATCGAATTCATTTTTATGTAACGTGTTCATCATGTCCCTTGGAACCAATGGATTTCGAGTTAGTGTTGCATGTTGGCATGTGCAAGGAAAATTTTATTAGTTGAGGTGGTCAACATTTCATTCCTTACCACCACGGGAATCTCTTGGTTTAACCTATTTCAAATTAATTTTGGCCAAAATGGTTGATGATATCAAGTAGTATAAGAAGGGTGAGGATTCTTGTTGTTCATGTGGCTCATGTTTTTCTTATATAAGAAATGATTTCAAATCTGTTTCTCAAGATCTACGTGTTGTTGATCATGCCCATGGCAGATTATTGGTGATACTAATTTCAATGGTGGATTCAATTTTTTTTTTGAATAGTTTTGTTGTGAGCCTCTTTGTATTAGCAGTGAGAATTTTTCATATCTAAGGGTAGTTAGCCCGAATGGAAGTGAGCCTTAACTGCAATGAGCACAACTTCTAGTGAGCCTTTTTAAATATCACCTTAATCGACATTTACATTTCATGAGAATTAGATTCTCCATGGTTTTTCCCGGTTTGGGTTGTCTATGTAAAGCTCAATTTTCTCTGTGTCGGTGTTCTTATGTTTACATGTTTAAATTTTCTATGGATGTTTTATATGCTTAACTGAAAGATCATATATTTTTATTACTATCTAATAGTTTACCAACAAAAAAAATATAAGTTATGTGGGAATAACTAATTCACTCCCCCTCTCAATTATTCATCCCATTCAACAATTGGTATCAAAGTTTGGTTCCTTGATGAAGATCTTAACCACTTGAGGAAGATCCAATGGCCCATAAATTAAACATTCCTACATTTCATAGATAAGAATACAATTCATGGAAAGATCAGATGAAAGTTTATATGGTTTCAGTTGGTTACAAGATTTGGAACCATGTGGAGACAAAGTATGTATTTCCTCACAATTGGATTAACCTCAGGATGAGATGGAGGCATATGAGGAAAATTAAAAAGCAAGGCATGTTGTCACTAGTGCTTTATCAAAGACTAAATTCGCTGAGGGTATTTCTATGAAGAATGCTTTTGAAGTTTTGGAAAATATGGAAGAGATCTATGAAGGGAATGATAGAGTTAAGTTAAATAAAAAAAGCTTATATCTAAGAGACACTATCATAATTTATGAATGGAAGATGGTGAGGATATTAAATTTTATTTTTAGAGAGTTGAGAATGCGGTGAATAAAGGGTGGTCCTACAATAGTGTGTCCCACTTTTTTGAACGTCCTCATTTTTGTTGAAATTACACATTTTTAAGAAAATATGATAATTTAAGCTTTGAGAAGTCCCATTTGAAGAGTAAATTGAAAATGGTTGGATAAAATCCTCTTGGATCAAACTCTCTTTGGTATAATCTCTCTACTCCTCACTTACACCTGTAATAGAGTCTCCTTTGCACCCATCAAAATGGTGTCAAAAATTTACTTTGACATTAACTTTTTGTGCGATCAAATGAATTCATTTGTCAAACCCAAATATAGGATGATAGTGCTCAAAGAAAGCTTTCCAATGATTATGATTTATATATATATTGGTTTTATTATGACTTTGTTTTTTAAGTTTTACTAGACACAAGTTGTTTGACCTTTTAACAACTCTGTATGACGTTTCTAGAAAATAGTAAATTAGGAAAAAAAATTATGAAAAAAATTTAGGAAATAGGTATTTATGTTACAGTTCTATAAAAAATAATGAATTTATATATATACATATCAAGTTACTACGATCCAAATGAACCTATGTCCAAATTATAGTTAGTGTCACTTCATAACTCAATAAACTATAAAATATTCAACCAAACAGAATGGAACCAATTGGTTTCTCTATATATTTGTGATACAAACCAAACTTCAAAATAATTATATTCTTATCATTTTTTCAAAAAAAGGTTTTGTTGATCAAAGTGAGTGTCACTCCTTAAAAATGTTAATTTTTAGACAAACAAAATCTTGAAGGAGAAGGAAAAATGGAATAAAATAAATTCCAATTTTTTTAAAAATATATATTTAGTTCAACTAGAAATTTTTTTACAAAAGTCAATAGTTTACATTATCTTCAAATTCGTAATGGTTTTGCAAAAATAAGTGTCTGAAAGTAAAGTTTTTTTCCAAAATGTTTGTTTCAGTGTCAAAGTTGGCCAAAAAGTGGGACACATTTTGTTGGGATTACCTGATGTAAAGAACCAAGGAGGCACTATTACCACTGAAGACGTCATGGAGAATATATTGATGACACTACCAAATGGTTAAAGTGATAATATCTCATCAATTGAGGAAGTAGTTTTGGGTTAGTTTTGGAGGGTATATAATGGCTGAGACATTATATACCCAAGTACATAATGACTGAGAGGCTATGTACCCTATATTTTAGGTTCAAACTTCATCGAGATCTTTTTCAAGACTTATACTTTATAGATCTACAACCATGTGTCTTTAGTTGATTCCTACACACATAAAAACAAGAAAGAAGTTTTTCTAAAGGGGTTTTCTTTAGTTAAACCCCTATTTAGGAATCAACCTTAAAAATTTAATCAAATTGTATAAGGAAAGATGAAATAGAAGCCATATCTGAATCATGAAATTACCTAATTCTTTGATGATGAAATGTCTCCTTTGATGTGATCACAAATGTTAAGGCAATAGCTTAAACTCCAAAAAAATACAAAATTAAATAATGAAAGATAAGTGGTAAATGTTGGATGTTGTAGTTTTTGATAATGCTTGATGAAGAAGGAGAATAATGCTTTTAAGGATTGGAGACTTGGATGCTTGAAGACCTTGAGAATACTCTTAAAACCTGATTGCTTGATTCTTGATAAAGAGTTCTTTTCCAATTGAAATGGATACCAAAATGAGGAGAGATAGTGTGTTTATATACATAATCCCTAATTTCAAGGGATAAAAATTAGGTACTTTGACTATAAATCAAAATCCCCCACTAAAACACTTAAACAGTTCAAACATTCCTTACCCAGGTATAGAATATTTGAAATGTTTTATACCCACTAATCAAGACCCAAATTAAGATTGTCAACCCCAAAAAGTTGGGGAGTGCTAGTTTCCCATGATCCCAAAGGATTTTATAAATACTATCATCACCCTATATATAATATTGAGATGTGTTTCCATTTTAAGAATATTATCCAAGACCTCATCCATAACAATACCATCACTATTAAGGGTGTGAATGTTGAAGGAAATAAATCTATTGCACCCTATAAAAAAAACTTGAAAATATACACCAAACTTTTGCCTTTCCATTCTAATAATACCATTGCACCTACCATATTTCCCTCCTCCACCAATGTTATTGTGCCTCATGAACCTACTATCATTCAAATCTTAATAATGCATGTGATATGAAAAATAACATTGTCAATCTCATGGATCAATCCAAACCTTCAACTAAAACCAAAAATTAATCCTAATATTTTATTACATTTGATCCTAACAAAATTATCAAGGTACGAAACAATCCTCTTTAAATTTATACAAAGATTAATGATAAGTTCTTTTGAGGAGTGTTTATTGATCCTACTTTCATGTTGACTGTTATAATTGAGGAATATACTTTCAAAATACAACTTCATCAAGACTCCAATGACAAACTAGATGCATGATGATTAATAATTTTAATGGTTTTTCCTATCCTACCCATGGTTCCATCACTTTTAATATAGAATTTGGTAAGAAATTCTTATCTATGTCACCTTTTTTGTCATCCCAGCTTCCAATCAATTCTAAGGAAGACTTGGCATTCCTTGGATAACTACCATGAAATCCATAATTTCTCCTATTCATAAGTGTTTTAAATATCCAAAAAATGGAGAAATCATCATCATTAACCACAATCTATAATATCCTTTAGTTAGTTATGGAATATTTAACTTTGACTTCTTTTGGCGTACCATGCCTCAACCAATACAACCATGCCAAGATCATCTCTTCTCATCCTACCAAAAAATCAAAGTATTAAATATTTATCAAATAGGCATTCCTAAGGATATGTCATCTCCTTGTCCTAGATCTACACTCCTTCCCACACTTCCCGTTCCTCCTACCTATACTTTTTTTCCACCTCCTATATCTTAAAACAATTATGCATCCTCTATCTCTAAACATAGTGAGGGTCATTCTATTCTTCCTCCTAAAGAATAAAATGAACCAATATCTATCTCAAGAAAATTCAATCACTATGCTCATGACTACCACCATAGACCCTATCCTAGGGCAAGTGATCTAGAGTCTCGAACCATTTCCTTTCCTAAGACACCTCATAATAATTTTATTCCCTTTGACCAACCTATGAATATTCCAAGGGAAGAACTTAATCTAAAGAAAATTAAATTATCTAGACATGATGATTATGTTTTTTCTATTAAAGATCCTATTTTTATTAATCTAGATGATGAGAAAAAATTTAATGATACAAATGATGTTGATCCTAACTATTATGATGAAAAGTATGAGGTTATTTAAATAAAACATGAATTATGTATAAAATTATCACAAATTATATCTCTATCTTCCTGCAAAAAACAATGTGATTCATCATTAGAGTATGGTCAATTTTTTCAATTCATAGTGGCTCCCTCTGTTGTGACTCTTGCATATTTACAACCTTTCCTAAATAATGATAACATTGATGAGAGGTAGGGGATATGCTTGACTAACTCCTCTTGTATAGTGGACTCTTTTAAGTACCTTCTTGTTCGTATTATTATTTTCTCGTGATGTGTTGTTTGTTAGATATTTTTTGTAGATTTATTTAGATAACCCTTGTTGATCTAGTTGCACAATGTGATAAATAAATCACATTTGTTGTGACATTTCTCTATTTGTATCTCATTCTTCTATACACTATATACTTGTTATTTTGTGCATATGCTATTGTTGTCAATATTCCTTTGTGTTATCTATTTGGGGATGATGCAAATTGATAGTAGCCATAATTGTTTTTTAATCTATGGAATGTTGAACCAAAAAATAATTGTGTTCATATGATCTTATATGTTCTTCTTCCATTTTTGTCATAGTTCAACTATCTTTGGGGGATTATGTCAATTCATTTTCCTATAATTCTTGATATACACGAGTTGTCATATGATCACACTAACCCTAGATTTAGTAGATCCCTCTTGTGATCTCTTTTTCATGCATTTATTTCCGTTTTTATGTCTTCACTAGGGGGAAATTCATAGCATAAACGTGCTTGTCTTTTGACTTTATCCTACCTTAAAGCTATTGCTCCCATTAAGGCATACATAATTTCTTTAACGTGGGGACATAGACTCCACTCTTTGTTACAAATTATGCACACACCATATTGATCAATATTTTATAGATTACTTGACTTCTTAAGGAGACAATGTTTTCCTTGGGATTATCCATTCATGCCCTAGTACATTATTTTCCCCTATGCATTATTTTATGCCCCTTTCTGTGCGTTATTTAGTAGATTCCTTTAGAGGTGATGTCTTTCGTATACCTTATCTACCTAATCTACACTAACATTAAATAGTTTTCCAAACTATCATTTCTATCTTTCGGAACCTCTCTTTCTTTGCATGACCCATAGTAAGTTTTACATTACTAGGCTAGTTTGGTCATGTTCTGTCTCACCCTTTATGTGAATGTTATGTTTTTCTTTGTTTAAGATGGATGAGGGCTTAAGTTAGTTGGGGTATTGGGGTTTTTATTATTCCTTGTACCTTTATGGGATATCTTTCCTATTCTTTAATATATATTACCATGTGTATGAAGTAGTTTCATACTCCTACTAAAGTTTGGTCTAAATAAAAGATCATAAATTGTAAGCACTTAGAATTTTAGTTCTCGGGTAGGCCCTATCTTTCTGTCCAGGGATTCTATTCCTATTATTCTTGACTAGACTCCAATGTTATGCATATTTTTGGAATACTCACATGCAAATTGATCCTTAATTAAAATTTGATTCATTTTTGCTTCACCGAGTGTGATCCATGACTTCAAGATCATACATTTTGTGACCTCTCTATTGAAAGCCACCCTTAAGATGATAACTTGGGCCAAAATGTGAAATGGAGATTGGTATAGTGATTTTGAGTAGAATTATATATATACAAATTTTCCCTTCTTCAACTTTTGATCCTCAAAATAGATAGGAGAGGTATAAATCAAAATATGCACCCCTTATTTTTGGGATTCAAGTAATCAGTTTAGAATAAAGAAGTAAGAAATTGAGCAGCCAAAGAGAAATAATGTCAATTTAAGAATAAAATTTCAAAGATACGCAGTAATGTGTATATCCTAGAATGTATGTAGGAATTCATATCCTTCCTATCCTAGATCCAAGGTTAAGACTACGTCGGGAAAATTCTTAATAATATTCATGAGTCATGCAACATTTGTGAAGGTATAACATCTTTCCAAGCCTCTCCTACTTACAAAACACTTTTTACTTTATGTGAATTCATTTTGGTTTTAATAGTAATTCCTATATAGTGGTTTGAATAAGGAAAACATCTTTCTCCCAATAATTTCCCTATTTTTTGTGTGTCAAGGATAAGTAGTGAAGTTCCAGTTTTAGATCCTAGAAGACCAAAAAGTCTTGTTTGGATTCATGCTCTCAGTGTCCCCTTTTTGTAATAAAAGAGAAACTCACACAAAAGGGAATAATTATACCTTCCCTAACTACATAGGTCACCCCTGGTAGGGAGAATTGATAACAACCTTTTGTGTATGTCATGTAATTTGTCTACTTAAATTTGGTTCTAGAATTTCCATATCGATCTATTTGCTGCCTGTAAGCATATATCTATCCTTCTTAAATCCCATTTTCTTCTTTCCTTCTTTCAAAATTTTATCTATCATTTTGACACATTAAAAAAGGTACAAAATCCCATTCCACGCTTTAGTCAACTTAAGCCTAACGAGTACTTTCTCCTATCCAAATGTAACAAATAAAAGATGAAATTGGGGATATGATATTTCCTAGATTGTTTGATTATACTACTGAATACTCACTCCAAAAACACATCATTTAATTTTTTTTTGTAACAAAAATATAGAATTTTTAGTTATTTTATTTCTCCTATATAGACAACTAGGCATATGTAGGAATAATTTTATTCTCTAGCATCTACTGTTCACTATTTGTTAGTGCTTGGGTTGTGTTAGTTGGGTGGGTACCATTAGTTAGCTCATCTAAATGTTTTGTTTCATATTCAAAATTCTAGACACATATTAAGTTTTGAAAACACACATTCCCATACTCCCTCCCTCGTATATCCATATTGAGATGAATTTTCTTCTATATTCACCATTAGAAAGTTTACATTGCATAGAAAAGGATGTTTCTTATAGGATCTCAATTATCATTTTTTTTTAATATTCATTTTTATAGGAGATAATTTATTAAGGAATGGATAAATTATCTCTCATTTTCTCTAGTATTTAGATGCTAATGCTTGTATGTTTATGCTGGATGTAGTCCTTGTTAGCATAAACTATTATTACATTGTTCATGATAGTGGTTATGCTAACTGTATCCACATTTGGGTGGTAACTATTTTCTACTAATGTTTACTCTTTGTATAAATTCATACCTAATTACTTAAATGAAATTTTGAAATATTTCCATCCTATTTCATTTTGTTATCAGAGCCAAAGAGTGAAAACATGGGGCATATGCATAGACCTATGATGAAAATGATAAAATATTGACCTTGAAAGAAGTGTTAGAAACTGAATAATGTGTCAAATTTGTGGATTTTATCACCCTTATTAAGGAATTTCGAGTTGTAGTGGACTAATAAAGTAGTGTACGGTAAAGAGATTGGACCATGTTTGTGTTTTCAATCCCCTCGCACAAGTAAGAGTTTCTTGTTTTAAAATTATGGTTATTTCATAGATGATAAAAAATATCTACCAGAGCCACGTATAATTATATTAAAAAGGTGGTGGTTAGTGATTTATTTTGTTCTTTAATAATGGTGTAAGATAAATGAAAGAGTTCTATATACTAGTGAAAAAAAACATAGACATATTAGGAAAGAGTAAGGCTTGTAATGCATTTAATATACTATTTTGAGCATCATGTTTTGAAGATTTTCAAACAAAACTAGCTCAATAAAGTATCAATATATTGAATATAGAACATATGAAGGACAACAATCTACAAACTCTTAAGTAAATTTGTGCCCTCTTTTGACTAATTGTAGTGTGACAATTTATTTTTCTTTTGAATCATTTTTATCTTATTTATTGGTTTATTAGTTTGAATAACAAGGTTCTCTATGTAGGTGCAAATTTTGAGTTAAAATTGCAATTTTTTACTAAGAGATATGACATATAAGAAAATTAATTTGTATAAACAATATTGTTTTTTGGGATAAAGATGTGGCTAGACTATCAATAGCTACACATGAGAAGAATGTGCCATGTAAGATTAGATTAGTGTTAGAAGGCATGTAATGTTTTATGCTTGATCACTAGCCTTTTGAACTAGTAATAGAATGTTAAATGATAATATGCTAGTTTTTATCATTAGACAAGAGGAGTATAAAAAACAATAGGAAAAAAACCATTGATTATTTTTTATTCATGTGCTAAATCCATATAGTAAGTAGCTTCAAGATATGATACCAAATTTAATTTTTGGATTGATCATTGAATTGAGCTCAATAATAGAAATACTAATTATAAGTGTTCTCTTGCACCTTGCTCATGGAAATGACACAAAAATTATTTGAAAAAATGTCTTAGAGAAATCGATTATATAGATGAAGATAACTTGAGGTTCTTGGGATGACTCCAATTTGTGTCTATGGAGCTGCCACATTTTATTTAATATTTAATAGACAAAAGGTAAATATTATATCCTACTTTGTGGTTCTAACTATTGTATAATTAAAGCACAATGTGATTGTGAGATAACAGTTATGAATCACCATGGTGTAAAGTGAAACAAGGTAACAAAAGATTACATTTTTATATCAGAAAAAAATGAAGTGTATGGGTTATTTTTTTTAATTCTATCATGAGGATGAATTCTACTTATACAAAGGTCTCAAAATAATTTTGATACAATTAATATGAGGATTTGAAACCAAAGTGCGCTATTGAGATGGTTGAAACTCCCCTAGTTGGTATGCAAAATTTAGATTGTACTACGTCACATTCAGCCAGTGGTAAGACCACCTTTCTTGGCTAATCAAAGAAGCTATCTTAATGTGACTTGGATGTTTTTTGATGTAAATTTGGAGGCTAGAAGCATTGAATGATGGATGAATTTCTATAATTTCACATTAGATTCTCACTTTTAGATGGTATTCTGCATGAGAATCATTTTAAAAAATTTTGTATTATGATCTTCATTTGCTTTCTTTGTTGATGTTGACAAAATTTAAAGAATGCATATATTATGAAGATTCATTAGAATATTATAGAGATATATTGTATCTCTTAGGGATCATTGTTGAACATTTCAAGACTATGTGATTTGAGAGTCTTGGACTGAGAGCTTAAGAATATAGCTTGAAGGTATACCTTTCTAAGGGTTAAGAGATAGTTTGAGGGAACTCTACTTGGTTAAGGATTTTATTTGTCAAGAGAAGTGGGGTTAGGGGGTGGGGTGTCCTAGGAAAAGGTAAATTTGATGTTTCTAGGATCAAAGTAATAAAGGGAGAATGTTAGCTATTGTAAACTACTGTTATATTATTCATGATAATGGTTATGATAACTGTATCTTTATTCTAGTCATATTTTTTTCTACTAATGATTATTATTTTTATAAATTGATACCTTATTCCTTTAATGATAAATCAAAACATTTTCCTTCCCCTCCTATTCCTTTAGAGTCACATTAAGCTCTCCCTTCATAAATATTTTATTTCCATGCATTATTTTTTTGTTTTATTTTTTCAGTCTTCTAGAGAGGAGTTTAATCCCACAACTTTTTCTCCCTTTCTTCTTTAGTGAGAGATTCCATTTGTCAATTGGTATGTAACATGGCCTACTAGATATGACCTATAATCATGTTCATATTTTTGGATTGTTTTCATTTCTTTACACTCTCCTAAAATTCTAGTTGGGGGGATCGAGAGGGAGGTTGGGTTGGTATGAAAAGAGTATTTCCTATTGGGTTTACCCTTTTGTACTGTGAGAAATGCACATTACCTAATTAGGCATCAATTAAGCCATTTTCACAACCTTTGAAATATTATGTTTACTAAGGTATGTATGATTTTTTTGAGTAGGTATTAGTTATCATGTAATATTATATTATCTTTTTTCTAGTTATCTCATGACATAGGATTAATAAATTTGTCATAATTATGTGTAATGCTACGTATCAACCTTGAATTTATAGGTAAGGGCAATTGTATTTGATATTACACAACAATAATAAGGAAAGTTAATATTTCCATACTCTATTTTAGAAGGATAATTTTATTTTACAGGTGATCCTAGGGTGTAGGGGCTCAAAAATCAAATCTCATAGTACAATGAGGTTATCCATCCTTGGTTTTCAACCACTTGAATTATCTCCTTTTTCTATGATATCTTCCATCTTTAGCTAACATATATTGTATCCAAATCCATCAAAGTTCTAAATATCTAGATGGGACGTAGAAGCTGAGGTACACAATTCTATTCACAAATTCACAAAACCCACAATGCAAAAGCTTCCATTGCAGCAAATGAATTTTCAACATTTGAAAGAAAAGTGCCCCTCTTTATAGATCCATTGACTCTAATACCTAATATTGAAATTAAAGTTGAAATCAGCAAAATATTAAATTTAATAATATATCCAAAACAAAACTCTAAGATTACCAAAAATGATTAAATAATTATAGAATAAATAAAAAAGAATGTCAAACACAAGTACCACATAACTTACTTGGAGAAACCCTCTTGAAAACTAATTCATATGCAAAGAGAACTAATTCTTATGTTAATTCTTCAAATGTATATACATTTATGAAACCTCTCTCTTTGACAGTATTTTGGTATCATTGTATCACTTATTCAACTTACAAAACAAACATATATACCACTTACCCAAGGCACTATATTATAGAAGAGTAAGATGTATGAATACCACTATGGTATATCAAAAAAAGTGTAAAAACCACATGCAAAAACCTTATACCCCCCTAATGGTTAACTAGTGAACTAAATAAATGATAATAAATCATTACATCACATTCAAAAGTGTTTCTAATCCATAGCTAATAAGAATTTGATAAATAATTGTGCTCCATTACATCTAGTGGTTGAGGTGCACAACATATAAGAAAATATTATAAGAAGCAAGCATTAGGAAATATTATGCATTGTGGTAACTATTCATCTTTCATTTGGACACACAAGTAGAGGAATCTATATTTGAAAATTTTAACTACCATTTATGACTGGATCCACCTCTATGAATGTAATTCCAATGTCATAAGTAAAAAATATTAAATATTTTTACACTTAATTTTTTCGACGTCCAATGACACATTTCAAGAATCATGTAGACAAATTAAATGAATTAGGATTGCAAGATAAATTCACATTATCCTAACACAAGATACACCTTTTAACTTATTTTATTCAGTATGCATAATGAAGTTGGTGGAAACCTGGAGTTGTGGGTGGTCTATGATACTATTATTAATGATCAAAATAATTGATGTGTGATGTCATCAGCTAAATTTATGTAGTAATATTGCATGCAAAAATTCATTATTACAATTAGGATAGTCTACATGAAGTAGACTCAAAAGATAAGGGAAAATATTGTAGGTATGTAATGTACATCTTTGCATTTGATACATACTACTAATCTTGTATCTAGGAAAGTAGGATTTTCTAATAGGTACTCATTTTTATATAGTAATATTTATAAATAATTTAAAAAAAATTAATCTCAGTAGTTTGGATTATATCAACATGGCAAATAAGATATCTACAATTCTAAGATTTGTTGCTAGGCTAGTTTGTTTTTGACAGGTAGACTGACACTTCATAATTTGTGAAGTGTCTAACCTAATCATTAAATAATGATGATCCATAGATTGATATTTAGCAAGGTGATACACAACTAACAATATATATACACTTTATTTCTAACTACTAATTATGATTTCATGTTTGCTTGATTAAACTTTACTAAATATTCTGATCTGTCATCTTGTGTAAAGTTGTAGATTAAATGATGCATTTTGATTTTATAAAGATTATAAATAAGCCATTTTAAATATATCTATATTGCAAAAATTTAAAGATGATTCATGAATTGATAAAAGCATACTATTTCATTTTCTTGCTATTTTTATATATTCTTTTCTAATTAATTTTATGTATTTATTTAATTGTGGCTCAACCCTAGTTATATTTGATTATTAGACCTTTTATATCGGTTACCCTTCTTTACCCTTGCAATGAAGTGGCTATGTTTACTATTGGTTCGACATCATCTTCACCTATATTAGTCGCGGATAGAAAGCTTGCACGTATATTCTTCTTGAGAGCTTTACCTACTCATATAGTTGAAAAAGTTATGCTTTACTTGTCTTTTACAACACGGCTGACATTTCGAATCCCTTCATTTTCTTTTGCCACTTTAAATGTTAAACTCATAAATATTGTAACTTCTACCAAATTTGTGCCAATACCCTTGACTAAAAATGTTCATTTAGATTAATATACTCTGCATTTGTATTAGCTGCAGACAGTCTAACCAACCAAAACAGATGTAATTGCAGTGCATATACCTTCTACAAATTGACGAGGCACCTTATTCGTGGCTTTAAACAAAAC
>MU228289.1:803918-822986 GCA_018584345.1 Thuja plicata | reverse complement strand
AATATAATTAATTAGTTGCAATAAACAAATTATAAACAATAGTAGCAAAAAAATAATAATAGAATATTCAAAATATATTAGAACTATACAAATGTAAAAAGTTGTCCAAAAATAAAATGTTATGATTAGACAACTAAAATGAAAATATCTCTTACAAAAAGGCAAAAGCCTCACATACGACTGTAGTCACATTCAACCAATAAAATTAGAAATAAATAATTTCTATAAAAATATACAAAAGTCAAAATACATTAAAACTATATCAATGAAAAAGGTGTTGAAAAATACAATGTTCTAATTGGACAATTAATAAAAACAGTAGCATTGCAATGAATGCTATAATATCCTGCCTGTCGGCAGGAACTAATAATTATATAAAGGTATAGGTATAATGAACACACCTTTTTATATACCTTTCTATTATTCACACATCGTTAATTTTTTTGTGTGCTTTTTAATTGAAGAGTCATTATATAATGTATAATTGTATGAATTTAGATAAGAGTTTAATCTATAAGACTAAATTAATTTTTAATGTTTGTATGCCCACAATAATCTAATGTAATTTAAACTTTGCACATCTTTTGTATGTAGAACATATCTTATTTTTGAAGCCACTTTAAAAACAAAAAATAAAATGCTCAACACTATCCTCTTATCTTCTTTGTCTACCAAACAAGTCACCATATTTATGAGTCTATATTGGATGAATAGGTATAATAAGTGTATGCTTCTATTCCAAACTAAAATCATCAACTACTCTATTTAGCAATAGCTACATGAAAGTCATATAAAATTTTCTTCTAGTAATTAGAAAAATTGTATAAGAAGCATAATTCTATGGTATGTCATAAAATATTAAATCATATTAAATATCTAATAGACATATTATGAAATTAAAATATCTAAGCTTCCACACATTAAAAAACTTTTTTTTGCAAGAAATGGAGGAGTTCTTGATACTCATGAAATCTTTAAAAAAATATTATAAAAGTATTTAGTTCCTAATTACCAAACAATATCCAAAAAATGAGAACTCAAAAGATCAAAATTCTAAATCTTGCGAGTATCTTCTAAAGTTGTGGCACCAAATTGGAGCACTAAAATATAATTTTAAGGTTTAAACAAAGTATGTTGAGTGTTTCAAAAAATCCCTAAAAGCAATATTAATCCTCTTGATACCATAATTGTATCATACGAATGATTTTTTTTTTTTTTTGGTAAAAAGATTATACAAACTTTCAAACAAATAAAAATGATAGGTGTAAAGCGAAACTCCCTTGACCTTTTCTAGCATCTTCCGTTATTCACACCAATATGGACTGCTGAATCAAGGACTGAAAAATCAACCTAATCATGATTGCAAAGGATTCTTATTTGTTGTCAAGATTTTAGCCACCACAATAAATATATATGTAAAATGTAGATCTAGATATAGGCTACATATAATATTTGGAAAAGCTTCTCATTAAAATATAGTTTCATTGAATGGTAGTATTACAAGATACATGCTTCCTTAAATTGATGGAAATCTTGAAATCAAAACATTAACCAGAAGCAAAACATATATTCTTTGAGACAAGAAAGGAAACACAAAAAGAATATGATTCTTGCCTCCATATTTTTTCTGCATGACTTTACAAATACTATGGATTTGCATGGTCCTCTATTCTTAACATCTATCCATTGTTTTAACATTGATTACAATATATTTGAAATTTTAATTTTGATCTATTTCTTTTATCATCAATTATAATATTTTCAAAAATTTATAAATGATGTCATTTTTTTATTCACCCAATAAAATGATTTTCAATGAATGAGCTCATATTATATGTGGAAGAATTTTATGATTTTTTTTGAGATAAAAGTGGACGAGCTACTATAAATTTTATTAAGAAAAAACATGCTTCAAAAGCTCATGAGGGAAAGAAGGCAAGAAGAAAACCTCCATTCATTTCTGAGAATACAAAAAATTATATACATCAAAATATGACGATTAGCAGGACTTCTGCATAATAAAACCAAACAAAAGCCAACATTGGCCACTAACCATTTGAACAAAGTCCCACCAAAAAGAGACCCACTAGAATAATGGATACCCAAAACCCCTCCCCAAACTATGTACAACAAGAGCTGTAGTGCAGCGTAGTTCCTGCCAAATACTGGGAGAGCAAATATGATAGTATAGCACCATGATTTGGCACCATGATCTAGCAGAAGTAGCATGATGGTACTAGCTCCCACCGGTGAACACAACTACTAAAACACACTATACTAACTGCCAACCAATGCAAGTTAAAAGTGCAAGTACATTCTGGATTTGCATTTGAAGTCCTCTTAAACATACTAATTAGGGTGCTATTAATAGGTTTTAGATTTACATCTGGCTCTTAAAAATTAGCCAAAGTTCACACTTGTAGCTCTCAATGCCCCATAATGCAATAGTTTTTATAAGTATTGCTCTATTTTGTTATGATTGTAACATGTCAAAAGTGTAATGAATTAAGGCTATGTTCATCCAAACATGTAAATCTAAATCTAAATCTATACCAGAGATGGAAATTTGACTCAAGTCCACATAATATTGCACTAAGAGTCAATGGTAGTATTTGTTTTGTCTATTAACGATTTAGGTCAACATACAGATGCAATCAATTGTGAATATTATGCTACTTTTTTAAGGAAATCATGGTAAGAATCTTGGAAGCTAAGAAAAAGGCCTCATTTTAAACGTCTTGTCTTTCACCTCTTTCTCACTATGAGGCCATCATCTCTTTCTCACCGTTAATGTGATGTAAAGTAATTCGCATTCCATTGATATGAGGCTGTAGATTGGTTGAAGCTGATTTTTGCAATATTGCTTTGCTAGTTGCAGTATTTTCATGCTTATGTTTTCTACTATAAGGTGGATTTATTGTTCTTGCATGATGATTTTGATAGATTTTGAAATTTCACCAACGTGCTTATGAGTAATGTAAGAGAATTGCATGTTCAACATCGAAACACTCATTTTTTGTTTTGACTCTCCCTTAGGACATACATTTTAATGTCAATATGTTAAAATTGTATTTTAATTCACTAAATGCTAAGCATACATGTTAAATTCAATAGGGTCAAAAATTGTATTTCAATTCACTAATTACAAAATTTTTATAGCAGGATTTGTTAATAGCCTTCAAAACTGCCCTGCCTGCATTTGGCAGGAACTATGCTACATTGCAGATCTTGTTAATCTTTCTTCTTATTAATTATATATTCTTAAAATGAAAATAGTGCTTGCATTCCAATGAAAAGCAATGGTTACAGTGATAGCAAGAAAGATATGCTATGACTAAATATATCACAACTACAAAAACAAAAAGTAAGAGTAGCAAGGTATACATGTGTATGTTGTAAAAATGTGAATCAAGATAATGTAAAAATGCAATGGAAGTTCCAAACCCAGAATCCACACAAACACAAATAAAGTCTAAGATTTATGCATAAAATCAAAGGATATAGAATATGTAAGTTCCAAACTCAGAATCCACACAAACACAAATAAAGTCCAAGATTGATGCATAAAATCAAATCATATAAATTTGCTCTCAAATATTGTTGCATGACTTTGATTTCGTGATGATAAAATGGAGCTTTGATGCTTCCTAATGGATGCTAGCTCTTGGAAATGATACAAGATGCTTGATACCTAAAGATAGTGTATGTACTTCAATGTGTTAGATGCACTCTTTATAATAATGCTAGCTAGGAAGAAATGAATGAGCGAATACCAGAGAAGCACCAAGAGAGTGTATAGTGTTGGGCAACAGATTTACAAAACAATCAGAAAATTGGTCTCAAAAGTCTTATTCTGAGTGGAGTTGGTCTGCAACTGGCACTGGGTATCTTACATCGCGATACTTTTCTTATAAAACTAATTTCAACTGACATATAATTAATACTACGAAGAATGGAAGTTCTTCTTCCCTTAAGTGCATGAAACTATAATTTCCATGCATTGACAAAAACAATTGGAGTATTTTTCCAAGCAAGAGTTAAAGTAGACCCATCTTGGTGGAGCTTGAATGAATCATTTGCATACAAACCCAAAAAGAGATTAGCCTGGCATTGGCTATAATGACTGAGGGGAGAATCCTTAAATCCTAAATAATGAAGAAACTTTCGCCAAGTATCATTACAGGCATATCTAAGCTAATTATGTTCATCATCCACAACAACACTAGAGCTATTGGGTGCAATGTAAACTCTTTCAATCATAAATCTTTCGGGATTATTTCTTTCCACGGAGACTTCAATGGACTGGAGCACGACCCTAAGCAAAATAAGACACTGTAGGAACCGGGCCACAGGTGAGGGCATGTTTTGATTGCTTTCAATTTCCATTACAATAAGGATTACAGGGTTAACCTTCTCAAAAATGCCAAGAGGCTATGGATTTTACCTGCTTTGCAGAGCATCCTGTTGAGAACTACAGAGCAAGTTACAACTAGAGTCTCATTAGCTTCTATATTGAAGGCAGATTCATCCAGTTCTTCCATTTCTGCGATCAGTGGGCGAAAGACAAATCCAATTCCTATTGATTGGCTGAACTCGAGCATACGCATCCCTGTCTGGTTCAATCTCTGCTCATCATTTCCTACAGCTATAATGTTGAGCAGCTTTCGGAGGCCTGCAGGCCTAAGAGACAGAGATTGCATGAAGTTGGGCCACTGTTAAGCCCTGTCTGATCTCCAGGTCAATGATATGAATTTGTGAGGCACACCCCACAGCTTCAAGTATTGCCTACTTGCTAGTGAAGTGGATAAAATTGTGATATGGAGAAGCTGATAAAAATCTTGGTAAGCTAAATCATACCCGAGGTAAGATTTCTCATTAGTTTTCTCCTCGCTTATTCCTTGTTTGAAGCTGTGCTTCTTTAGAGCCTCGTTCACATAGAAGGATAACCTTTGTAGGGGATCTCCAAATGGAGATGACAACTCTTGGAGCTTGGCAAGAAGAGAATGCAGGACATCATGGTGTCCTTCTGTGCAGGCATGTACACATTTGATAAGAATTTTTACAGGGTCCTCTTGGGCTACTAGGGGCTCTGGCAGACCTAAATTGGCCTGTAACTCAGATGAGCATTCTCTAATCTTGATGCTATATTGGTACAAAGGCGAATGCAACTTAATGGAGCTGCTGGATCCGACATCATCTGAATGGTCAGAAATGACTAAAACAGAGATAACAAATAAAAATAAAGACTTAAGCAATTAGCACTTGTGGGATGAGCTCTCCTGTTATTGTCCACCTAAGAGCAGCATGCAAGCAACAATCAAACCCTAACGGGCAAGTATGACCTACAGGTATAGAAACACAAATATGCAAATAGGAGGTCGTCTAGTGGTTCTACGGTTGTCAATCTGTACAGAAGTAGCTTCTATTCCAACTTTATTCTGCAACTCCTGCCATGCCTGCCAGAGACCTTGAGAAAAGTCTGTTCTCTTGTCTTATAATTTGTAATTTTTGCCCATGAGCATCTGTTGCCACCGATTTCAACCAATGAAATCATGGGTAAACATTTTTCATATATTTTAAACTTAAAAAACTTGCACTTTCCTTTGTTCAACATACTATTAAAATAGCAACTTACAAATATCTGATTTTTAATTGGTTGGTGTATTTAATGATTAATTACTGCTTAATGGGCAAGCCCTCCGCAATAGTTACTGCCATGGCAGGAACTAAAAACTACTATTCTTCCAGAATCGGATTATAAAATCTGAGCCACCTTCCCACGGCAAAATGTTGACGAAACATCAAAATGAAAGAGCCCGTCATGGTCGAAACTGCACCTTACCACTTTGACCACCTGGAGGTGTTGAACCAGATCCCAGTGAATAATTTGAGAAGTCATCATCAGAAGATGATTTTGGCCAGGAGGAATGTGCGAGGCTATCATCTCCACTATATTCTAATAGAAGACTCAATTCCCCAAACAGATTAATGGAATCTGTCACCACCGCAGTTGGTAGAAACTCACACAGACTAGATATTTAACTTCGGAATAGTTGTGTGTCCCTACCATCCAGGGCCAATTTGAAAGCGTCGTACAACTTAACATATTCCATGCTACTCCGCCAACCAAACCTATTATATCGCATGCTTTTGAGTAAATTAGTACCCCGTGATCCGTATGAGCCTTAATGATTTTAGCCCATCTATATTAAAATGTAGAATTTGGCAAAAAAATCCTTAACCCAGTAATGTAGTATTCAATTTCGAATCAAATAGGTGTGGGATTATCTTATTGTGGAGGATAGACATAAATTCTCAGTAGTCAATTGATTTACATGCCTGATCTAATAAAAATCTAGCATTGGCCAACCCATCCGCTAAGTTATTTGCTTCCCTATAGTAATGGGAGATTTTAAATTCCTCAAATCTTGGGAGTAGCTTCCACAGCTCCCCTAATACATATTATAACTTCTCATCTTATGTCTTTCCTTGAAATTAGGGATGAGGTGATCAATTCAGAATCTCCCTCAATATGAATCTTCTTAACCCTCATGCTGAGTGTCATTTCCACTCCCATGAGAAGGGCCCGTGCCTCTGCAATGTTGTTTCATCCATTTGGAAGCCTAAAGAGTTATGCTCTAATCATGCTCCTTGACCGGTTCCTTAACACATTGCCAATCCTTGAGATACTTGGATTCCCCTTAGAGCCCCTGTCAAAATTTAGTTTAATAAATGTTCCATCCGATAAAGTTCAATCACAAAAGAACTCATCTTATACCCAATTAATTCTTCAATATCAAGAACATTAAAAGAACAATTTCATTTACATGGTCATAATAAAGAAGTCCAAGAAGCATTCTATATTTAGCATTTGTAATGCAAAACCACTTGACATGAGTTTCATACTTACTACTTTGACTTTGCTACAACTTTGAAGTATTTGTATTCTACTCATGAGAAGGATCATTTTCAATCCTATATTAAAATTATCTGTGATATGCTTTAATAGGTATGAAATCGAAAATATGTGTCATCAAGAAAATATTGTTAATACTATAAGGTCCAACATTACTTGGGGGGGGGGGGGGGGGTTGAATTAGTAATCCATCAGATCTATAAATTTTCCCAATTCATTCAATTTATAAACAGCATTCGTCAACTTATAACTTGTGCAACAAAGAATAATGAAACAAATCAAACCATCCAAACCTGCAAGACAACAACACCAGTATTTTTTATCATGGAAACCATGACTAATGGTGAAAATAATAGTGGGGATTAGTACCCATAAATATTTGCAGTCTTTTGAAATGCACCATGGTAAAGGCTTATACTTGTTAAAATCTTACAACAATGCTTGGTTAGGAGAAAACCTTGTTAGGATTCTCCAAGTTAAGGGATTACCTCTATCCTTGTGAGGAGCTTTACCCTATTAGGAGTAAACTTGTTAAAGAATTTCAAACCCTCATTAGAAATCCACCTGGTTAAATGATTTACAAATTAGATCTATTAAACTTTATCCAGTTAAGGGATTTTCTTACAGAAAATGTTAGCAATCAACAAGTACAATGGTCTGGGTGTAGCACACCTTCTCTGCTTTTTCAAATCCAAATAAGAAAAAAAATTCTTCTTGCATATAATATCCTCTCTTCACTCCACCACACCTCTGCATTCTATTAGGATTCAATAATACTAAGAGGGGGTGTGAATCATTATTATTGCACTTAATTAAATTCTTTAGCCATTTAAACATTAACCATAAACTTGTAGTAAAGAAAAGAATATAAGAAAATGACACAGTACTCATAACACCATATTTTGTTTTTGAGGAAACCCTGGCCAAGGGAAAACCCCAGTGGGGATGGTACCCACAAGAATGTACTAAAGTATAATGTCCATGTTAGGAGACCTAGCCCTGTTAGGAGCTGAATATTACATAGCACATTTCCTTGTTAAAGGAATTACAACCCTGTTAAAGTTTCACAACACCCAGTTAGAGGCCAACTAAGCTTACAACTCTTGCAAAGTAATTATGTTTACAAAGTGTTCTCAATTATGAACAAAACAAGCATCACGAGTTCTTAGATAGTTACTTTACTGTTCTTCAATGATCTCTATCATTCTCTTCTCTACTATTCACTCAACATACTCATCCAACCAACATGTATCTTTATCGAAAAGATCTTTCATATATATCTCACAACTTTATAAAGTCGGCTCTCAACACAAATATTAAAAAAATTACAAAATCGGCTCTCAGTATAAATACATTTAGTAAGGCAAATAATAAATGTATAGTCAGCACTCTTACATACTCAAATGATAGGTTATCAAAAACCATAATCCAACTTTGATTGCCTGGAGTCCATGTCATAGTCTCTCAATCTTCACTACTATCCAACTGCTCTGTATCGCTCTTCTGTTGTAGTCTGTCTGTCTTCAATTCTTTCTAACTCACCATAGACATTATCAAAACCAAATCAATCTTAGGTGGACATCAAAAATACCCCATAATGTCTTTCTCTAAGCTTTCTTTCCCTAATTCATCGACCTCGATCTTCGATATCCTAATTACTTTTGTATTTCTACTTCTATACTTAGTTAATTTCAGAATCAGCAAAACTTATCTTTATAGGAATTGATACGAAACCCAGATGTGTTTCCATAAATGAAAACCAAAAAGTGAATCATATTGCCAACAATCTCTCCCTTTGGCATTGATGGAAACACTTAGAAAAAATGAATAAGTGTTCCAACAAAAAATTATCTCCTCTTCTTGTCTCTTCTCCCATTTTCTTCTCTTCTTCTATATTTTTTTCTATCTTTATTATTTTCTTTTTATTTTTCTCTCTTCTCCCCCTTTGACAATAATGACAAAGGTGCATACAAAATAATAGGATTTAGTGCTTTCTCACCAGTTTCAGAATATCTTGAAAGGAATCTTCCAAGATATTAACTTCTGTACTCCATGATTTGAACAAAAATTGGCTGATATGAATTATGACATTCAATGCAAATGATGTGGTCTCAGCTTCTTTCAATGATGTGGGCATAGATTTAGTCAATGAATCTGTCACTTTCTCCAAGTCTGATAGATGAACCTCAAGTATGGATAGGTTAGGAGTAATTAAAATCTTCAACAAATTAAATCTTGTCAATACTCTCCCTTTCTCATTATCCAATACACTGAGTTTTGCGAAAGTTATTGTGACTTCCTTGTCTAACTCTGTTATATATTATGAAGATGCTTCACAATTGTCCATCATCTTGTTCAGAGTTGCCCTCTCCTTGGCAATAATGTCTTCCACATTCTGAACATGCTTGATAGGATTCATGCAATAACTAAATAGATTTCTTCCATGTCCAATGTAGCTCTTTGCATTTGTCAAACAAGTTTCCACAATGCCTAAGTCCCATGTTATTGACTTGCAAACTTTTGATAGCTTCTTCTTTGAATATTTATTCTCTGCCTTCTCCTCTACATTCTTTATCAAATTCTCATAATGCCCATCAAATTCATCAAGTGTTATTCTCAGATTTTCAATATCATCTTTGTGCTGGAAAACAATAGGTACTGGAAGCAATTTGTTCATAGTATCAATTGCTCTGGTAATCAGTTTAGCCTTTTTGTCACCTTTATGTTCTGATCTTTCCTTAGCTTTGTTTAGTGCAGTCAATGGAAATTTGACCAACTCAACCTCATCCATACTATCAACATTTACATCACTGCTTGCCAACAATGAGATAGATGACGTGTTTACTTGTTTCTATTCATCCTCTTTGTATTTTGTCTTCTGTTCTTCTTCCTTTTTCTTCTCTACTTCCTCTTTCTATTTTTTCTTCTATTCTTCTTCCTTTTTCTTCTCTACTTCCTCTTTCTATTCTTCTTCATCTTTTATAGAGGTGTGGACATTCCCTACAAATGGGTCCTTTTCATCTTGTGAAGTGCCAAGAGTCACTGGCACATCAGAAACATAGAAATCTGGTTGTGGATCTACTTCACTTATCTCAGCATTTGTCTCAGTTGCTTTTGAACTTTCTCCCATTCCTAATTATGTAGCAAAAGTGGTCTTAAGAGGTGAAGGCTTTTCAGAAGTAGTGTTCACCAATATCTTCTTAAGTTCTTTCTGAGTTTCCTTAGTAACTTCATCACACTTCCTCGCCATGATTTTCAACAATCCTACCTTGGTCCTTAGTAAAGGTTTCAATTCCTTGAATATTCTTTCCCTTTCTTGTAAGGATATTACAGACAACATGCTATCAATTTCCTAATTCTTGATTGTATCATCCTCAATCTTTGCTAAGTGTTTTCTTGTCTCCAATCTCCCATACAAGTCTTTATGTATACTTCCTTCAATTTCTAATAGAGTCTTTTTGAAAGTAGGTAAATGATCAATCACAATGTCTTCAATCTTAAGCTTGTCTAAGTCTCCATATCTGTCATAGTATCTATCAGTTGTGACTAGTTTACCTTGTTCTATTTCTATCTTCTCTATCATCTTCATGTCAGGCTTCCATATGTGCTTCTCACTTTTCTTCTCTTCTCTCACTGTGCTTTGTTATTTAGGTGATGTCTACATTCTTGATCTAGTATTTACTCTAGGAGTAATGTTCTATATTTGTGATTCTTGCTATGATGGAGGAGGTGGACTATCTACCATTTCTACCTCAGGAGTGGGAAGGGTTGTAGTACTTTCACTTACCAGTCCAAGAGATCTTTTTGTCATTTTATTTTTCACTTATTTCATTTCTTCTTCTGTCAACCTTTCTTTTACATGACATTCATGCACAAGGTTTTCAATTTTTCTTTTCCTCAGACCTCTAGTCTATTCCTCTCTCACCTTAGCTGATTTCTCCTTATATGTTCCGCATATTTCTTCAGATGTATCAACTTATGATGCAAGAACTTGTTCTACTTGTATGGTAAGTACCTCTGAACTTACTTCATAACCCATGGTATAACACCATTTCTTTCTAGGTGTGACTGCTTCAAAACATACACAATCAGTTTCAACCATGAAACAAATTGTATCCTTGTATTTTTCAAAAATATCCTCATGTGTCTTGTGCTCAGTTTTCATTTGTCTCTGAAGGATCTTGATCATAGAAAACAATTCCCCATCAACCCATGTACTATTCTATCTTTTGTAGCTCTGTGAAATTAGAATACCAGTAGGTATCCCAGATTTCCATCCACTAGGGTGCAAGCCAAGAAATTTGTGCTTAATGTGTATAAACATATGCATCAATAGTGAACCAAATCTGAAGGTCTTAGTTCTATCTTTCTTCACTAGTTTAACACTTTCAAGAAATTGTTGTGCCATAAATTCACATAGGTTATATTTCACATTCTCCTTCATCATTCTCCATGCCATCCTGATTACTCTTGTAGATACTGAGTTAGGTCTACTGCTATAGTAGAATTTATATCCAAGTATCATAGAAATTAGTATCATATCTTGCTGAAAGATGTCATTTACAGTCATTTCCCGCCTGTCCCATTTAGAATGAGTTAGGGTTTCAACTTCTTTCTTTACATGTTTTTCTACAATAGGAACGACTTCGGTGTTGTCCAATCCAGTGATTTCATGAATTAGGTCACTGCAAATCTTCACAGGCTGATCACCTACCCAAATGACCTGATCATGTACCCTGCTCAATAGTATCTTAAGTCATTCATCTTCATCAAATTCACATAAGTCCTAAATTTTCATTATGCTCAACTGATCAATGTGTTTGTATTCTACTTTCATGATTCCATTATCAATCATATACTCCATCTTAGTTAATATCTCATTAATTCCCAGTATGTCATACTTACAATGTATGTAAGCCCTAATATCTTCTATGTGTAATATGCCATAAGGGGTTTGAGAAAATGATCCTTCGGGATCCTCTGCATAAGAGATGAATGGATGTTTCTTTTATTTGTACCTAGGTCGATCTACAACATCAAAAATAATAGGTGCATCCATAGCTAGATTATTTAAATACCTTTCTTCTGCTGAATTCCATGTTTATGCTTCAATCGATCATGCACAGAAATTGTATAATAGACTGAATATTTCTACTCTCTCATCTCCTTTTATCGCTCTTCATCAAATGGTAAAGAGATAGGTCATCAAATGGTGCTTTATACAGGTTTAAGTCATAAATTTCACTTTACTCAATACTATCCAGTCTGTTGTTAGATCTCACAAAAAAAATATATGTGTCCGCTAATGTTGTGCTCTCAGATGTATGTTTCATGATGTCGGCCAAGTTCATACCTAAGCTCTCTCAAGCTCCATCCACAAATTTTAGGGCAGGATATATTCTGATGTTTGTATCCAATCCTCCCCCTAAGGCCTTGATCGACCAATTAGGTCTATTTTGTTTTACTACCATCAGGCCAAGATCTAGTAGCATCTACTGACTCTCCCTGAACTAATGTCTCACTTGTTTCTTTGATCTTCCTTATCTTACCACTGTTGTTATCTTCTGCTTTCTTAAAACAACTTTCAAAATCAATTTTCAAATCTACAACACTCTTACCAATATCATTTCCATTCTTTTGTGAATTCATAGGAGGTGGTACTCTTCTATTTTTTGATCCATTATACCTGCAAAACTTCACTATATGTCCTGGATTATTGCATTTTTAACATATAGGAGGTCTTCTTTCCTGATTAACTTGTAGCTTACAGTACTTTGTAATGTGTCCAATGTTATTACATTTGTAGCATGTAGGTTTCACTGTAGATTCTCTTCCATTGTCTTGTCTATATCCAGATTGATTAGGTTTTCTAAATTCTATTTTCTTTTTCCCATATCCATTACAATTAAAACAATAACTAGAAAAAGTTCTAAAAGGAGCATTAACTCTGCAGTCTCTCTTCATGTGTCCAAATTTTTTGCAACCAAAGCATCTACCTTTGAAGGGTCTGATCTGCTCTCTAGGTTCTTCAATATAAGGTTTCTCAGCATCAATCTTCTCATTGTAGTTCTCTTCCTAATCCTTTGAATATTCAGCTTCATTGAAGCCAATACCAATCATATCACCTTTAGGTTTGCGTTTGTTTCTATATTCATCAATCAAATCACTGTTGATGTGAAGTTTCTCCATGTATTTCTTTGCTTCAACAAGTTCACCTTTTATAATCTATTTGTATTTCTCCATTTTTAGATACTTGTTCTTGTAGTTGTCAGCCTCATTCTTCTTTTGATCTATTGCAGTGTTTAAATATTCTTCAACATTCTTCTTAACATACTTATGTATCTGTATTTCTTTAGTCATATTCTCATTTTCAAGTTTTAGAGTCTTATTCTCTTCTTTTAGTTGCCTCACTTGATCTGAATTATCTTCATCTGAATCCTCTTTTATTTGAACCATAAGATCTTGTCTTTGAATTCTAGAAAGCTCAAGTTGTTCCTTGAGTTTCTTTATAAATTTCTCAGCTCTTCACATATTGAATCTCAAATCTCTATTTTCTTCTTTTCCTTTGTCAAGGTCTTCAAGTGCAACATCAAAGTTTTCTTGCAAACTGTCCAAATCCATACTAATCTCCCTCAAGCTGTTAGACTTTCTCTCCAAGGTCCAAATGGTTTGATAATAAGGATTGGATAATACTAAGAGGGGGGGTGAATTAGTATTATAGCACTTAATTAAATTCTTCAACCACTTAAACATTAACCATAAACTTGTAGTAAAGAAAAGAATATAAGAAAATGACACAATACTCATAACACCATATTTTATTTTCGAGGAAACCCTGGCCAAGGGAAAACCCCGGTGGGGATGGTACCCACACGCGTGCACTAAAGTATAATGTTCCTGTTAGGAGACCTAGCCCTATTAGGAATTGAATACTACAAAAAACATTTCCTTGTTAAAGGAATTACAACCCTGTTAAAGGTTCACAACACCCTGTTAGGGGCCAACTGAGCTTAGATCTCTTACAAAGTGTTCTCAGTCATGAACAAAACAAGCATAACAAGTGCTTAGATAGTTCATTTACAGATCTTCAATGATCTCTATCATTCTCTACTCTAATATTCGCTCAACATACTCATCCAACCAACATGTATCTTTATCAAAAATATCTTACATATATATCTCACAACTTTACAAAGTCGGCTCTCAATACAAATATTACAAATATTACAAAGTCAACTCTCTGTACAAATACATTTAGTCAGGGAAATGATAAATGTATAGTCGGCCCTCTTACATACTCAAATTTTAGGTTATCAAAAATCATAATCCAACTCGGATTGCTTGGAGTCCATGTCATACTCTCTCAATCTTCACTACTGTCCAAGTGCTCTATATCACTGTTATGCTACAGTTTGTCTATCTTCAATTCATTCTAACTCACCGTAGACATTACCAAAACCAAATTGATCTTAGGTGGAGGTCACACATACCCCATATTGTCTTCCTCTAAGCTCTCTTGCCCTAGTTCATCGATCTCGATCTTTGATATCCAAAATACTTCTGAATCAACAAAATTTATCTTTATAGGAATCTATCTGAAACCCAGATGTGTTGCCAAAAATGACAACCAAAAAGTGAGTCACATTACACAAAATTCATCACTTGCCAACACATTCATGATCCACACTTGCATAATTCATTATTTTACATATATGTAGATTACAAGTTCATAAGGGCATTTAACCACCTTATAAAAGATATTACAATCTTTCCCACTCAATTTCCAAGACCTAAAACGTATTACCAAACTAGAACATTTGATTACAACTTTAGGTTGACCTTCAAATCTATCACACATTGATTTAAATCAAGAAACGTCAAACTTTATTTGACTTCATCAACACACTTCCAAAACTTCATCTATCCAATCACCTCGACCAATGCAATATCATTTAATTATTACAAATATATTATGTCATGCGACCTTAACACCTGGATCATATAAACATCGACTGAAACTGACCTCATCACTGATCTAACATGTACTACTCAAGCTGGTTCAAAACATTTTTCTATAAGGAACAAAGTGATCTTCTTTCAATTAAAGGATGCCTTCTGGTACACAAAACTTTACTCTATCATAGAATAAACAACATAACCTTGTCAAGATAAAGATATCATGACCACAACACTTGGATAAATACTGATTGGATAAAACAATCAAATCGTTCACTGTTTGTTATTGATTGTTCTTTTTTCTTCCCTATTGCTCTTTAATCTAACATAACTTTCTCCACTTTAGGTTCTATCTTACACCATCATACAAAATGATTATAGAGACATCCCTTAGTCTCCAACTCTAATTTCACACTCTAATTCATACGTTAATAGAGAATTCATCTGTAAAAATACTTAGCAGTATAACATCAATACTATCAACAAATACAATACCAAGTTAACATCAATGACAACACAATAAGTGATCTTCCTATTAACAAACCTTTTACCGCTCAACACTCAAAAAAGGTTTGCATCAGTTATGCCAACAATCGCCCCCTTTGGAATTGATGGCATTGCCACAATTAATTGAAATACCACATTTACCAACATTACATTGATCAGATAGCAGTAAAAATTGATACTCCACCTTAGCTAATGTACCAAACTTCTTCTGTTGGTTTTCCTCATCTTCATCTAGTCTTCTTTTGATCTTCTCCCAAATGCCCATAGCTGAATATTCTTTTTCTTCTAATCTCCTCATCCTTTGAAAATAATTCCAAAGGCACCACGTAAGTCACCTACTTATGAAAAATCTTGCTTTGCCTCTAAATCCTCCCCCTAAGGAGTAGTCCACTCTAACATCAATCCAATAGTGAAAGATATTCAATGAGTCAACTAGATTGATGCATCCACTAGCATCTCAAAGTCTTTCAGAGGGAAATAACCACTAACTTACCTCTCAGATACTCAAAAGTATCTTTAGGTAGTGGCTTAGTAAATATATCTGCTAGCTTCTCCTTGGTTGCCATATACTCCAACTTGACTGTCTTTTCCTGCAATTGCTCTCTTAAGAAATTATACTTCATTGCAATATGTTTAGTCTTGGAATACATTTTTGGATTGTTTGATATATTTATTGCACTCTTATTATCACATTAAATAATCATAAGTTCAGTTACCTTTTCTTTGATACCTTCTAGAATCTTCTTCATCCATGCAATTTTTGTATAATTGATAGCCAAGGCTACATACTCAGCTTCTGCAGTTGATTGGGAGATGCACTTTTTCTTCTTACTTGTCCATGACACAAGTATTTCTCCTAGAAACAAAGCTCCTCCACCAGTTCTTTTTCTATCATCAATATTTCCAGCCCAAACTACCTCAATAAAAACACTCAAATAGAAATCACCTCTATGAGCATACCAAAGACCATAGTCCTATGTCCCATTCATGTACCTGAATATCCTCTTTACTTCTACCATGTGAGACTCCATAGGATTGGCTTGAAATCTAGCCACTACACCAACTGCTTGGGCAATGTATGATCTACTATGAACAACATAATGCAACTTACGAATCATGGATCTATAGAGAGTTTCATCCATTTCTCTTGACTCATCATTGTTTTATAGCATACATCCTATTACCTTGGGGTTCCAACTTCCCTAGAATATTTCATTACAAAATTCTTCAATACTTCATTTATGTACTTGGACTGACTGATATAAATACTATCTTTTAGTTGTAAAATATACAATCCAAGAAATAACTTAATCTCTCCTATCTTTGACATCGCAAACTCTTTCTTCATCTCTTTTGCAAACTCCAATCTCATCTCATAATTTCCTTAAAAAATTATCTCATCCACAAACACTGCAGTTAATAGCATCTTATCACCTTCAACCTTCAAGTACACATTACTATCTTCACTTGTTCTTATTAAATTAATCTTGATAATCTAAAAATGTATCCTTTCATACTAGGCTCTAGGTGCTTGTTTCAATCGATACAATGCCTTTTGTAACTTGCACACCATGTCTTTGTTCTTAGTCAATGCAAATCCTTTTTTTCTGTATGTATACCTCTTCTTCAAGAATCCCATTAATAAAAGAAAAGTTTACATCCATTTAAAAAACTTCAAACTTCTTATAGGCAACATAAGCAACTAAAATTATTACCCCTTCAATTCTTTCCACGGGAGAAAATGTATCTCCATAATCTACTCCTTCCTCTTGTGCATATGCCTTACACACAAGTCTTTCCTTATTATGATCTACTTCTCCATCTTCATTGAATTTGTTCCTGAAAACCCACTTTTTACAAATCACATTCTTGTCTGCTAGTGTAGAAATAAGTGACCATGTGTTATTTTTTTCAATTTGATCAAACCCTTCTTCCATTTCTTTCATCCAAATCATCATTCTCCAAGGCTTTCTTCATAATTTTAGGCTCAAACTTAGAAATCAAAGAAGTGCTTTCTCTGATTCTCCTTCTTGTCTGCACTCTAACATCTTTATCACCAATGATTTGATCAACAGAATGATTCAATTTCACATACCTTCGAATAATAGGTTGAGGTCTAGGTTCTTCTTCTTCTTATTCCACTGGTTGAACTACTTCTACCTCATTTCTTTGTTCAATAGTTTCTTTCTCTTGTGGTTGTACATACACAAGCTTCTGATCAATTTTTGGTTCTTTCTTGCTTGTATCAACAAACATCTATAGATATTCATCTACCTTCACGCTTGCACTTTCAACCATCTTGTTAGTCCTTTTATTGAAGAAATTAAAAAATTTCATCACTCTTAGGATCAATATTTCCAGCAAAATCATCTCTTCTAATATAGCATCTACTACCAAAATATTTGAAATATTCAACACTAGGTGTATGACCATACCATAATTCATAAGGCTTCTTACTGGTTCCTTTCTTTACCTGTACCTGGTTCATTATGTAGACAACAATTTTGATAGCTTCTCTCCAATAAGACATAGGTACATCACTTTCAATCATCATAGTCCTGGCAGCATAAAAAATATTGTTATGTTCGTCCTTTTTGCAATTTAATTATTATGAGGAGTCTTGGTGCTGGCATCTGTCTCTTGATTCCATTTTCTTCACAATATTTAACAAAATTCCATTAATTAAAATATCCTCCTTTGTCTAACCTTGATCACTTCAATCTCTTACCCATTTAATTCTCAACAAGTTCCTTAAACACTTTGAACTTATAAAAAGCTTGAGATTTATCCTTCAAGAATGTCAACCACATCATTCAAGAATAGTCATCAATAAACAACATGAAATACTTATCATGATGATAACTCTTTGTCTTCATAGGACCACAAAGATCAATATATAATAATTCCAATATATTTTCTGAAGAAAAAGACTTACAATTGAAACTAGAATGAGTCATCTTACCCAACTGACATTCCTTGCATAATACATTGTCTAGTTTTACAGGTTTTGGTAATTCCCTAACAAAATTTAGCTTACTAATCTTGATCAAACTATCAAAATTCACATGAAAAAATATTCTATGCCAAAACCAACTATATTCAACCTTAGAAACCAAACAACTATTAACAAAAATATTCAGATAGAATAAGATACCTTTAGTTTGTTTCCCAGTAGCAATCAGATCTCCTGAACTTGCAAGTATCTTGCACATATCTCCTTTGAATTCTAGATGATAACCTTTGTTATTCAACTCAACAAGACTCAAAATGTTATATATAAGACCTTCAACTTAATATACTGTTATACACTGAATTTGCGCCTCTGGTCTCAAGCTCTCTTGGTCTTGATAATCTAGTATAACAAGGGAGTCATCTCAAGGTTGTGGGACCTCTGCTAACTGAGATGAGACCTCCAGATTCTAGGCTAGTTCCTCTATGATAATCACCTTAACTTGCTCTTAAACAGGAAAGTAAACTTGAGGGGAAAAGGGGTAGAAGAATTGCATGGAAAAGGAAATAACTGAAAGCAAACTACCTACTAGGTGATGCACCAAATTTGACATGAAAACATAACACACACAGGGGGTAAATCCTGGGTCAACTAACTTTGAATTGGAGGTAAAACACAAATCTCTTGTATAGGCATGCATAAATATTTCATAACAAGGTCATGATTAAACCAGTTAACA
>MU228289.1:790448-803835 GCA_018584345.1 Thuja plicata | reverse complement strand
AACAAGCAGAAAAGAGACAAGGTTGACACAATTCAATAAATTGGTTCCAAGAATTACAAACTCTGCATATTATCTCTCAAAATGAGTTACAAACTTCTCTTTGCCTCTGTCAGGAACTTAGAACAAGTTACAAAACCTTAAGCCAAGGGGAAGAAGAACTGGCGACAATGAGTCTTCAACTCATATTTATACAATTTAGCCAACTACATTATTTAGGAGAAATAACTTCTGGATCAGATTTGGCCTGTCCAGCCACCTTTCTAACTCTTCAAAAGTCTGCAAAAATGCAACTTGGTGACCCAAAAGTCATGCCCAAATAATATCAACATAAATACTCCTTCTCAGAAGCAGTCTTATCCCTCTAGAAGAGTCACAAAAGTCTCTGAAATGTAATAACTCTTCTGCAGACTTTGACAACTGCAACCTCTGATCTTTTTCCAAATCTGATCTTTTCATCTGTAAAAAAAAAAATCTGAGCGTCTGAGAAAATATTTGATATTTCTGTTTCTTTTCATTCGCTGAGTAAGCGATGCCATCTATTTCTTGGCCTATCGCACTCCAAATCTCTTTTCTTTTTACCGATATTAAAACAAATATAATCTTGGGATCGAAAGACAGTTCTGGGCTCTGAAAACCTTCATCTACCTCATCATCGCACAGTCGTGGGCTGTGTTAAACTGACTTTTGATTCTGCACGACTGAGTGGCATCCATCTCTTTACCTCATATTATGTCTGATCGCGCACTCACCATCCTTTCATACTTTGCATTTTGGTTCATGCGAGTGAGCGATGCTGCCTCTTTTTCCTCAGTCACAAGCTCGCAAGCTGATCCTTTATTTCACCTGAGTCTCAACAAATGGACGCCTATGCATCTTACTTTCCATTTATCCCTTCATCGCACAGTCGCGAGCTCTTTTCTTTGGCCTTTGGATTCTGAGCGACTGAGCGACATCTTTTTTCTTAGTGCATTTTCTGTCTCGGTCGCATACTTTCTCAACCTTTCCATCAGCTTTCAATCTGTGCACAAGTGCATGACCATCTCTATTTTTTACTCAGTCGCTTACTCACGAGCTGATCTCCCTTCACCCTTTTTATCTGGTGACTAGGCGACTTCATGTTTTCTACTTATCGCACACCTGCGAGCTCCTTTTCTTTCATCTGAGTTGCTTGGCGACTGCGCGATGAATTTATGTCTTTCTTTAGTCGCTCACTCGCGAGCCATTTCTCTTTTACCTTTTTTGACCGCCGACTGAGTGACCATCTCATCCTCCTTCAACTCGTCGCACAGTCTCGAGCTCTTTCTCTTTTTTTGGAGAACTACCTCCGCAGGTAGAAATCCGCCACGGAGAATCAGAAATTCAATTCTCTGCCTTGAGTCCCTTTGTTTTCGAAAAATTTGAAAAGTGTTTCGAAAACCTATTGTGGGGTCCACCATAGTGCCTTTTCAGAAAATGACCTGAGAGGTGTGAAACCTACAAGCCTTTGCAGAAAATCACCTCCTAAGGTAGAATTCCGCCACGTGTAAATTTCTTCTTTACCCTTTTTAGCTTTGCAGAAAATGACCTGAGAGGTGCGAAACCCGCAAGCCTTTGCGGAAAATCACCGACTAAGGTAGAATTCTACAACAAGGCAAAACCTTCTCTTTTTTGGCCTTTTCAGAGAATCACCTCCGCAGGTAGAATTCCGCCAGCCTCTTTTCTAAGTACCCAAAATCGGTAAACAGACACTTTTAGGAAGGATAAAGGGAAAAGACGGTCACACAGGATAAAGTAGGCCAAATTGCATAAGATGGGAAATTTGGGCAACATTTTGGTGACTTCTATGGGATGTCAGCCTGCTAGACATGAAAACCAGTAGCCTATTGACATCAAACTTATCCATTTGGCATGGAGTCATTTCTTGAGCACAAAACTTGACAAGGTAAAACTGTGAACGTGCACTTCTTGGAAAACATGGAAACTACACTAGAAAGTAGGGAAAGGAAAAAATAGGGAACTGCTTAAAAGAAAACAAGGACCTACAAAGAAGGATTAACCTCAAAGAAAGGCTTCAAGTGGAAACCATTCACTGAGATTGGCAGGGCATCTCCGTTAAGAGTTGAAAGCTTGAAAGCGTTAGATCCTCTGTACTCTGTTATAACAAATAGTCCACCCAAAAAAGAATCAAATTTTGTGTGCCTGCCATGTCGGCACCTGAACTCATCCCACTTGAGAATTACATCTCCAACTTTGAAGCTCTTTCCCCTGGCTCTTTTGTCAAAGCTCCTTTTAGTTTGATTCTGATGGAATTCCATATCTTTCATAGATTTGTCTTTGATTTCCTCCAATTCCATCAATTGAGCATACCTGATCTGTAGGGGATCCTCTTTATCGAACAGGGCATACTGAGTGGCTAAGTCCAGAGCTAGCAGTTCTGTTGAAATGGAAAGATCAGCCTCTCTACCATACACCAACATGTATGGAGAATTACCAATGATCTTCTTCGGGGTAATTCTGTCTAACCACAGGGCAGACTTAAGTTTTGTATGCCAATCCCTTTGATTGTCCTGAAGAGTCTTCTTAATTATTCTGATTAGGTTCTTGTTTGTGGATTCTGCCAAACCATTACCCTGGGGGTAATAATTTGAGCTGGTATTCAGATAAATGCCATTCTTAACCGCCCAATCTGAGACTTTAAGGCCTGTAAATGCCAGTGCATTATTTGAAACAATTGAATCAGGAGTGCCAAACCTATGAGTTAAATCATCATAAAAGTTTAGGACAGAACTCTCATTGGCCTCCTTTAAGGCTACTGCTTCTGTCCATCTAGTGAAATAATCTATTGCAGTGATTATCCACTTGTGTCCTGCACTAGATGGAGGGTTGATCATACCTATGAAATCTACGCCCCACTTCATGAAAGGCTGGTCAACTTTGATTGGTTGGAGGGGTAGAGCAGCAAAATTTTCTTTTCCTGCAAATAAGGCACACTTGATGCACTTCCTAACATAATCATGACTATCCTTGAATATAGATGGCCAATAGTACCCGGCCCTCATGATTTTATAAGTAGTAGTCCTAGGAGAAAAATGACCACTAGCTGGTCCATCATGGAATTCAAACAGGACATCCGCTACCTTTTCTGAAGCTATGCATCTCAAAAGAACACCATTGTGATCTTTTCTAAAAAGGACATTATCAATCAACACAAAAGGGATAGATTGTAACCTGTAATATCTTCTTTTTGCTGAATCTAGCCTTACAGGGCATTGTCCTATCCTTAAATAATGGATCATATTAGGCAACCAACCTGTTGCCTTGGCTTGATTTTCTACAGAATGCACCACCAGAGATGCATCCAATGGCCTTGATTTCTTTGCATTCTCATCCCCTGCCAAATGTTCGCAAAGAACTCTGCCTCTAACCAGCTTGGTAGTTTGAATATCTACATCATATTCCATCACCGTGGTGATCCAACCAGCTCTTTTCTCATTTAGATCCTTGGAAAGCAAAAACTCTTTGACACTAGGGTGAGTAACCTTTAAATGTACCTTGTTGTGAGTCAATAGATATCTGAATTTTTTTAGGCTCTTTACTACAGAAAGAACATGCTTTTCTACAAAAGAGTACCTATGCTCATACTCTTCTAAACCTTTGCTAAAGAAAGCAACAGGTTACTCCAATCCTTCTGAATTTTCTTGGGTCAGCATTGCAGAGATTGCGTCATGACCTCCATAAGCATACAGGATAAAATCCTTTTCGAAGTTTGGATTCAATAGGGCAGGAGCCTCTATCAATGCTTCTTTAATGGCTTGGAAGTTGGCCTTTCCTTCTTTGGTCCAACTGAAAGCAGAACCTTTCTTCAACATGGCTGTCAAAGGCTTGAGTAATTCTGCAATGTCGAGCAAGAACCTCCTAGCAAAGTTAATCTTTCCTATGAAAGATTGGAGACCTTTCTTGTGATGTGGTAACGGTAGTTCCAAGATGGCTGAAATCCTTTCAGGGTCTACCGTAATTCCTTCTTTGGATACTACATATCCCAACAGCTTTCCCTCATGGACCGCAAACACACACTTTTTGAGATTAAGGGATATCCCGAATTCTCTGCATCTTTCAAAAATCTGCCTCAAATGTCTCATGTGATCTATTGTATGCTTTGAGTAGACAGTTATGTCATCTAGGTAGACCAACACAAACTTGTATATGAGGCCTTTAAAGGCCATGTCCATTGCCTTTTGAAACGTGGCACCTGCATTTGACAAACCAAAGGGCATCTTTTGATAAGCCATGGTTCCCCACTTGGTTGTAAATGCAGTTTTATATTGATGCTCTTCTTTTACTAGGATTTGATTGTATCCAGAAAAGCCATCCAACAATGAGAATCTCTCGGATCCAGAGACACATTGTAGAACTTGTTCCATAGAGCGTAGTGGATGGCGGTCTTTTAATGAGGCTCTGTTCAAATCCCTGAAATGAACACATAACCTTAGGCCCCCATTTTTCTTTCTGACAGGCACAAGGTTCGAAACCCAACTAGTATGCTTAATGGGCTAGATGATACCACTCTCTATTAGTTTAAGCACCTCCTTATGCATGAGCGGTTTGAGCTTGGGATTGACAGGCCTTTGCTTTTCTCTCACTGGTTTAGCACTTGACTCCAATTCAATGGTATGATGAGCAAGGGCAGGATCAAAACCTCTGAGATCTTCATATTGCCAGGCAAAGACATCACTGAATTATTTGAATAACTTAGTATAAGCCTGCTTTTCTAAATCTGTGTTTACTTTTCCAAGTTGTACGCTCTTACCTGGTTCCAACTCCAATTCAGCACTATGCTCCTGTTGGACTACCAGGCCAGCCTTAATTTTCTTAACTTCATCATCCTTGTTGAAGATAGTCTCTAAAGTAACAAGACCTTTAGGCATCTTATTAGATTTCAGCTGTAACTGTTATACACTGAATTTGCGCCTCTGATCTCAAGCTCTCTTGGTCTTGATAATCCAGTATAACAAGGGATTCATCTCAAGGTTGTGGGACCTTATGCTAACTGAGATGAGACCTCCAGATTCTAGGCTTGTTCCTCTTGGATAATCACCTTAACTTGCTCTTAAACAGGAAGTAAACTTGATGGGGAAAAGGGTTTGAAGGATTGCATGGAAAGGGAAATAACTGAAAAGAAAACTACCTACTAGGTGATGCACCAAATTTGACATGAAAACATAACACACAGAGGACAAAGCCATGGGTCAACTAACTGAATTGAATGTAAAACACAAATCTCTTGTATAGGCATGCATAAATATTTCATAACAAGGTCATGATGAAACTAGTTAAGAGGAAAGACTTCATGGTTAACAGTTCAAACATATGACACAAGCTACAACCTGCAAGAAAACATACTCTTCGGCAAGTAGATGCTACAAAGGGACAGAATTAAGAGGAAATAAAATCTTTCACAGTTAACCCATCTACCATCTACAAGGCATACAAACAGTAGAAAAGAGACAAGGTTGACACAACTCAATAAATTGGTAAGAACTTCAAGCTCTGCATATTACTTCTCAAAATGAGTTACAAATTATCTTTGCCTCTATCAAGAACTTAGAACAAGTTACAAAAAAAAGAAATCCAAAGGGGAAAAATAAATCCCTACAATGAGTCTTTTAACTCATATTTATACAATTTCAAAGCCAACTGCATCTTTGGCGAGCAATAACTTCCTGATAAGATCTTTTATCTTGTCCAGCCACCGCTTAGCTCTGAAAGTCATCCCCTCAAAATATCAACATAAATGCTCCTCTATAGAAATGGTCTTATCACTCTAGAAGAATCACCAAAGTCTTTGAAATGCAATAACTCTTCTACAGACTCATCAACTGTATCCTCTGATCCTTTCAAAATCTGATCTTTGCACCATCTGAGAGAATATCTAATCTTTCTGGCTCTGCAAAAATCTGATCTTTTCCTTTGTTTACATTTTTAAATTTTGGGAAAATCGCAGACTTGTACATATTTCACTCAAAAAATGGCTAAAATCGACAAACAACACCTCCTCCTTCTTTAATCGCTCACTCGCAGTCTCTCATACTCTGTTTCTATCTTCTGTACGAGTGAGCGATGCATGTCTCTCCTTATCCTCAGTCGCAATCTCACAAGCTGATCTCTGGTAACACCTTCTTTTCGGTGACTGAGCGACAATTCCTTTTCCGTATGCCACACACGCTCGTAGGTTCCTTTTCCTTTCTTTCAAACCGCAGTGACTGAGCGACGAGTTTATCTTTTCCTTCGGTCGCATACCCGCGTGCTATCTTCCCTTTATTCTTATTGCTCGACGACCAAGCGATGACATTATCCTTCAGCTAGTCGCCTAGTCGTGAGCTACATTTGGTTCACCTTTATCCACTGGAGACTAAGCGATAGCATCTTTCTTTTTTCCTCGTTGACCTGTGAGTTATTCCTCTTTTCTATGAGCTGCTCAGCGACTTAGCGGCGAGCTCCATTTATCTGCTAATCGCACACTCGCAAGTCGCTCACCCTTTATCTTCATTGCTCAACGAGTGAGCGATGAGCTCATCATCCTTTGGTCACTCACCCGTGAGATATCCTTTCTTTTTCTTTAATGACTGGCGACAGAGCGATGAGCCACCGTCCTTTCTCATCGCGTACTCGCGAGTTCCTTTTCATCTATCTGAACTGCTCGGCGACTGAGCGACAACCTCTTCTTTTAACTCGTCGCAAGGTCGTGAGCTGCTTCTATTTCATCTGAAAATTGCAGTGACCACGCGATGACCTTATCCTTCAGCTTGTCGCCAACTCACGGACGAAACATGACAACTTAGAAACAACTCGCGATTGCACGATAAGGCTTGCTTTTTTCTCGTCGCTCAGTCGCGTGACTTGAGGACTTTGATTCAAAAAGATAGCGATCATGCGATGAAGAAAAAAAGCATGATTTGAAAAGGGGCTGACCATTTTATGTGCGGTAAAACATAGAATTTTTGAAAGATAAAGCCCTGGAAATAAAGAGATAGATGGTCATACAGGACAGACTAGACCAAATTGCACAGGATGGAAAATTTGGGCAACATTTTGGTGACTTCTGCGGGATGTCAGCCTACTAGACATAAAAACTAGTAGCTTTAATATATCCATTGGGCATGGAGTCATTTTAGAATGCAAAAACTTGACAGGGAAAAACTGTGCACACGCACTTCTTGGAAAACAAAGGAAACTACACTAGAGAGCAGGGAGAGGAAAAAACAAGGAATTGCTGCAAGAAAATGAAGACCTATAGAGAGGGATTAACCTCAAAGCAAGGCTTCAAGTGGAAACCATTCACTGAGATTGGCAGGGCATCTCTGCCAAGAGTTGAAAGCTAGAAAGCATTAGATCCTTTGCACTCTGTTATAACAAATGGTCCACCCCAAAAATAATCGAATTTTGTGTGCCTGCCAGGTCTGGATCTGAACTCATCCCACTTGAGAACTACATCTCCAACCTTGAAATTCTTTCTCCTGGCTCTTTTTTCAAAGCTCCTTTTAGTTTGATTCTGATGAAATTCCATATCTTTCATAGATTTGTCTCTGATTTCTTCCAATTCTATCAGTTGAGCATACCTGATCTGTAGGGGATCTTCTTCATCAAACAGGGCATACTGAGTGGCTAAGTCCAGAGCTGGTAATTCTGTTGAAATGGAAAGTTCAGCCTCTCTACCATACACCAACATGTATGGAGAACTACCAATGATCTTCTTTGGGGTAATTCTGTCTAACCACAAGGCAGACTTAAGCTTTGTATGCCAATCCCTTTGATTGTCCTCAAGAGTCTTCTTAATTATTCTGATCAGGTTCTTGTTTGTAGATTCTACCAAACCATTACCTTGGGGATAATAATTTGAGCTGGTATTCAGATAAATGCCACTCTTAATTGCCCAATCTGAGACTTTAAGGCCTATAAATGCCAGTGCATTATCTGAAACAATTGAATCAGGAGTGCCAAACCTATGAATTAAATTATCATAAAAGTTTAGGACAACACTCTCATTGGCCTCTTTTAAGGCCACTGCCTCTCTCCATCTAGTGAAATAATCTATTGTAGTGATTATCCACTTGTGTCCTGCACTAGATGGAGGGTTGATCATACCTATGAAATCTATGCCCCACTTCATGAAAGGCTGGTCTACTTTGATTGGTTGAAGGGGCATAGCAGCGAACTTTTCTTTTCCTGCAAATAAGGCACACTTGATGCACTTCCTAACATAATCATGACTATCCTTGAAGATAGATGGCCAATAGTATCCAGCCCTCATGATTTTATAAGCAGTAGTCCTGGGAGAAAAATGACCACCAGCTGGCCCATCATGGAATTCAAACAGGACATCTGCTACTTTTTCTGAATCTATGCATCTCAAAAGAACACCATTGTGATCTTTTCTAAAAAGGACATTATCAATCAACACAAAAGGGATAGATTGTAACCTGTAATACCTTATTTTTGCTGAATCTAGCCCTACAGGGCATTGTCCTTTCTTTAAATAATGGATCATATTAGGCAACCAACCGGTTTCCTTGGCTTGATTTTCTATAGAATGTGCCACTAGAGATGTATCCAATGGCTCTAATTTCTTTGCATTCTCATCCCCTGCCAAATGTTTGCAAAGGCCTCTACCTCTAACTAGCTTGGTAGTTTGAATATCTACATCATATTCCATCACCTTGGTGATCCAACTAGCTCTTTTCTCATTTAGATCCTTGGAAAGCAAAAACTCTTTGAAACTAGGGTGAGTAACTTTTAAATGTACCTTGCTGTGATTCAATAGATATCTGAACTTTTTTAGGCTCTTTACTACAGCAAGAACATACTTTTCTACAAAAGAGTACCTGTGCTCATACTCTTCTAAACCTTTGCTGAAGAAAGCAGCAGGTTGCTCCAATCCTTCTGAATTTTCTTGGGTCAGCATTGCAGAGATGGCGTCATGACCTCCATAAGTATAAAGGATAAAATCCTTTTTGAAGTTTGGATTCAACAGGGCAGGAGCCTCTATCAATGCTTCTTTAATGGACTGGAAGTTGGCCTTTCCTTCTTTGGTCCAACTGAAAGTAGAACCTTTCTTCAACATGGCTATCAAAGGCTTGAGTAATTCTGCAATCTTGGGCAAGAACCTCCTAACAAAGTTAATCTTTCCTATGAAAGATTGGAGACCCTTCTTGTGATGTGGTAATGGTAGCTCCAAGATTGCTGCAATCCATTCAGGATCTACTATAATTCCTTCTTTGGATACTACATATCCCAACAGTTTCCCCTCATGGACCGCAAACACACATTTTTTGGGATGAAGGGATATCCCAAATTCTCTGCATCTTTCAAAAATCTGCCTCAAATGACTCATGTGATCTGCTGCATACTTTGAGTAGATAGTTATGTCACCTAGGTAGACCAACACAAATTTTTACATGAGGCCTTTAAAGGCCATGTCCATTGCTTTTTGAAACGTGGCACCTGCATTTGACAAACCAAAGGGCATCTTTTGATAAGCCATGGTTCCCCACTTGGTTGTAAATGTAGTCTTATATTGATCCTCTTCTTTTACTAGGATTTGATTGTATCCAGAATAGCCATCCAGCAATCAGAATCTCTCGGATCTAGAGACACATTGTAGAATTTTTTCCATAGAGGGTAGTGGATGGCGATCTTTCAATGAGGCTCTGTTAAAATCTCTAAAATCAACACATAACCTCAGCTCCCCATTTTTCTTTCTGATAGGAACAAGGTTGGAAACCCAACTAGTATGCTTAATGGGCTAGATGATACCACTCTCTATTAGCTTAAGAACCTCCTTGTGCATGAGCGGCTCGAGCTTGGGATTGACAGGCCTTTGCCTTTGTCTCATTGGCTTAGCACTAGGCTCCAATTCAATGGTATGGTGAGCAAGGGAAAGATCAAAACCTCTGAGATCTTCATATTGCCAGGCAAAGACATCACTGAATTCTTTGAATAAATTAGTGTAAGCCTGCTTTTCTGAATCAGTGTTTATTTTCCCAAGTTGTACGCTCTTACCTTGTTCCAACTCTAATTCGGCACTATGCTCTTGTTGGACTACCAAGCCAGCCTTACTCTTCTTGACTTTGTCATCCTTGTTGAAGATAGTCTCTAAAGTAACAAGACCCTTAGGCATCTTATTAGATTTCAGCTGTAGCACTTGATCCCCATAGTTCTGTGATAACCTCTTTTGATTGTGCTTTGAAAAAATGTCCTCTTCAAACAAGAACTGCAAAATCTGCTCATCATTGTCAAACACTTGCCAATTAATATTATTATTAGGAATTGAAGGTCTGACAATAACCTTGATGTGATGTTGGTCTGTTTCTTTTGCAATGCTATTGGGGATGTGAAACTGAGATCCAATGGCAGCCAACCTGTCAGCATGTTGATTTAACTTTCTAGGGATGGTGACAAGGTTGAAAGCATAGAATTCTTCACTTGGATCCCAAAATCTATGTTTGTATGCTTTCATGGCATCATTTTTTGTTGCACTTATCCCCCTGACTTGGCTGACAACAAGTTCACTGTCACCATAAAATTTTAAGGCTTTAAGCCCTCTTTTTTTAGCCCATTCTAGTCCATTGACTAGACTCTCATATTCTGTAGTGTTGTTGGTACAGGAAAAACTAAATCTAAAGGCAGCATAATACCTTTCTCCTTTTGGGGACACCAACATAGCACCTCCACCAGAACCGTGTCTACTTCTAGCTCCATCAAAGTATAGTTCCCAAACTTGATCACACTGATCTTCTGAATCAGCACCCTTGAAAAGGTTGGGCTCTATAGCATCACCCTCCTACAACAAATGGTTTCTCAAACCAGTATTCCAAATGACATGCTCTGATTCTCTTTCATCCAGAAAAAAATCAGGGGTATCCCCTATCTTAGTGCTTGCTTCACTAAAGGTTGGGAAATCACTGTTATCAAATATGGGGTAGTTAACATTGATTGTACTAGACACATAAGGCTCTACATGGTGTGCTGCCAACTCTTCTGACTTAATGGTAACCTTGGTACCATATCTTATGTGAAACAACATGTGGGACCAGTCAGAAGATAAATAACCACCTATCTTGGCTGTGAACTCTCTTGATAAACATATAGCAAACAAAGCAGGGAGATCTATGATATATATGTCAAGGAGGATGGAAAAATTAGGACTAGCATGTAAGATCAGACTGGTATCCTTATCCACACCTATAGTGCTAACTGAGGACCCATCAAGTTGTGTAACATTCTTTTGGAAGGGTTCATACTTCAGTCCTAATTGGTCAGCCACCTTCTTGGGGATTACAGTGCTAGTAGCCCCACTATCTACCATGCAATTGTGTACTAAAGACTTGCCAATGATCAATGATACATAAAAGGGAGGAGGTTTCAAGATCTTAGCTTGCATGGGGTTGGCTTTGAGGTTATTTCTTCGAGTCTCCTTCTCCTGATCAGTGTTAACCAACACTAACTTCTCATCCTCTTTTGTAGGTTGAGGAGTTGTTACTTCTGATATGGCCTTCTTTAAAATCTCAGGCTGTCCTGGAATGGCCAAAGAGTCCCACATAGACAAAGTGACATTCACTTTCTTCATATTGTCAACTATGTTATAAGGTGTCGTAGTGTGCCCTCTTTGTTGTGCTTTTACTATGATGGGTTCTGCCACCTTTGGAGCTTGGCCCTCTAGGTTTGTGATGGCCAGAGCCTTCTTTATTGTGACAGGAATAGCCTGTTGTACTGGCTCTACAAATGTAGTTTCTTGGGTGCCAGAATCAGCTCTCTCCATGTCTTGAGCTCTCCTCTTTGATCTTGTGAAGGCAGAAAAAGATTCATCACTATTGACTCCATTGAAGTCCGGTTTCTCCCAATTAAAAAGAGCAGCTTCATTTTCTTGTGTTTCTTGTTGAGGAGCCGCCCCACTGGATGAAAATTCTGCTTGAGCTTGTGAGACATTCTGACTCATCAGAGCTTGGTTCATCCACCCATTAGAACATGTGGCCTGATTGTGGGGCTAATTGCAAGGGAAACACCATTCATTATCCATAACCACATTGTTTTGACTAGGAACCATCTCCCTGACTAGATTTGCAGAATTAAGAGGTGCAGGGTTATATGGTTGGAATGGCCTCTGACTAAAACCTTGTCTTTGCCCTTGATAGCCTCCTTGGTATGGTGGTCTAATTTGTTGATAAGGCTGTCCTTGATTTTGATACTATTGATTAGGACCTTGGCCTTGTTGTTGAAAGGATGGTCTGACACCTTGATTCTGTTTCTTCAAGTTTGTAACCTCCTTTGTCAAGGTTTGCAGCAAGCTTGTCATTTCTTGCATACTAGTAGCTTGGCTATTCTTTATTTCTTGCAACTCTTGAGAAAAGCATGCTTTAGCATGTTCTTGGCCACTGGTACTAGCTTGGGGAGCCAATATGGGAATAGGGGTAAATGGGGGAACTTGTGCAGGAGCAATGGGTTGAAGGCTAGGGAAGATAGGCATTGGTTGTCTTCTAGCTATCATTCCTACTTGAATTAAACAATTTTCAGCCCTGACAGCTATGTCAAAAGCTTGGGGTAGGGAAGTGCCTCCCATAGACTGGATCATGATAGATATTTGACCATTCAAAATTTGTAAATAGTATAAAAAGGCATGGTCTGCTGATGGTCTGACTGAAACTGGAATTCTATTCCATGTTTTAAGGAATCTATTGTTGTAATCTGTCATTTGTTCTTGAGGGTCTCTCTTAATCATTGTTAACTGCTCAACCAGAGATAAGTTATTTGATTTATCCTCAAAATGCTTACTTAATGCATCCCCTAATTCATCCCAAGAAGTAATAGACCCAACAAGTAAAGTTCTGAACCATTCAAGAGCCTTACCTTTTAGAGATGCTTCTAATAACTTGCTGGCTACATCCTCTTGAGTAATGTTGTGGATGTTGCAGATGGTAGTCACATCTCTTATGTGCTCAAAGGTTGTGGTTTGCCCTTCACCTATGAAATCAAGCAAAATTTTAAATGCCACCAAGGGCACATCATGATGCACTGCAAAATTTAATGGGCTCCCTTGATTAAAAGGTGCAAAGGCAAAATTTCTAGCCATTGCAAGAGCTGAAACTTGAAGATTCACAAAAATATGAGCTGTACTTGAATTTTCCTCTTCTAGATCTTTGGTTAGAGATCTTCCTCTTCTTCTAGAATGAAAAGAAAAAGGTCCTCTTTCTGATGAATCAGGAGGTGTAGACTGAACTCTCCTTGTAGGGGACTCCCTTTGAGTTGACCTGGCTTTGTGACTTCTCTTCAAGGGCAACTCTAAAAATTCAGTGAGTTTTGAGCTCCTAGTTGCAATCTTTTTCATATACTTTAAACAAGGCTGGCCTGAAACTTT
>MU228289.1:752285-762971 GCA_018584345.1 Thuja plicata | reverse complement strand
TATATATATATATATATGAGCTCAATTTTTGATATCATTGTACATGTTTATATATTGCTTTAGATGTGTATGTTTTATGAGGTGATTTCCTATATGATTTATATGTATGGATTAGAGATGTATGCCATGAATGGATGAATGTTTATGCACACTGTTTATTGATGTATGAAAATGCTATGATAGATGTTAGATGGATAAATGCTATGTATGCTTTGATTTATGCTTATAATGGATGCACATGTTTATGGATATATAAATGCAAATCAATGTATGAAAATACACTTTTTGGAAATGAATGTAATGCAATGGATGTAATGGTACTAATCATCTCATGCAAGATATTGCAATATACAACAGGTTCTAACCAAAAGAACGTGAATGAGGATCGAGAACAAGGACCAGAAACTCGTGCATTCAAGAAGAAACCATGATGAAAGATGAGGACCTGAGAAGAATGAGAAGATAATGAAGAGAGAACCAAAATACCACAATGCAAGCCTAAAATGTGAATGCAAGCCTACAATGCAAATGCAAGCCTAAGCTAAATGCAATACTAGGACTTGGGTTGTTGGACTCATCGTATTTATCATCATCGAGTACTTTTGGATCATCGGAGTCAATACAATCCTTACTGGTGCCGCTATGACCATAAGAATATGAATATGACTTTCATCAGATAAAATGTAGGAAACGAACATAAGCACCAAGGCACAAAAGCCAAGGTGACCTGAACATTGTTTCCAGCTTGATATAGTAATAATTTGCAAGTAAACAAATACATCAATAACAATCAAGGAGATAGTTTCGACCTCCCCTTGGCATACAAATAAATAAGATCGAGGGATGTGAGGCTTTTCCCCCTTAATGCAGAAGCTCTTATCACATACACCCTATTTATTTGACGTTGTCGGATCATCAAAACGACACCAACAAGCAGTAGACAAAAGAAAATATCAATGAAATTCATGCGAATAGACAACATACAAAGAAAGAGTCAATCACATCTCAACAAGTTTCAAGGTTTACGAGTGTGTCTATGTTTAGGTTGTTGAAAAACACCATTGTGCTTGTGAGTGCATTATGTTTGATTGCTATCGAGAGATGTTTACGTCATGAGATATCCGATGTGTGTTAAAAAAAATAGATGTGTCCAAAGAGAGTGTTGAAAAACACTGTTTGATTAAGGTGTTGAGAAACACCAGTTTGTGCCAGTAGAGAGTTGTCCTTTTGACAAAATTACTGACTCAAGTGTAAACTAAAGAGTGATCGAAGTGGGGAGCCATGCCCCCAAGTAACGAAAAAATCAAAGCTGAACAAACAAATAGTGAAACAAAGGGAGAAATCTCAGCAATATAGCGACAGTAGGCAGACTCAGTGAGAACCATTGGTGACTGTTACAAGATATTCTCAAGCATAAATATCGATAACAAGGTCTAGGCATCAGCAGGTAGATGCAGTGAGAACCAATCGTGACTGATGCAAAGAGAGTCTCAAGATGAGACAAAGTGCTACAAAGCATCGAAAGGTAGACGCAGTGAGATCCACTAGTGACCGATGCAAGAGGAGAAAGACTCCAGAAGATAAGACAATGCACCCTAGACTAGGAACATGCCCGCAAGTGTGACCAGTTTCAATCCATGCGAGGTTGAGCAAAATCTCGAAGATGACAATCCATGTGAGGTCGAGAAAAATCTCAAAGATGACGGAAAGCAAAAGCATGAGCACACTAAAGTAGGAAAGCTAACTGAAGCGGGAAAGAAAATTAAAGCAGGAAAGCAGCAAAGTAAATGTGAGGAAGCCAAGAGATGTTGTGACAGATAAAGCATTACAGAACAAGAGGCACCTATTTACCAGGTTTTCACCATCTTGGTAGAAATTCTATTTTTTCTACTATGATGCCTGTTTACCAGGTTTTCATCACTGACACATTTTTCTCTTTTTCTCTTTTTTTGGTATTTTCATTTTTTTTAATTTTTTTGTTCTTTTGTTCTTTTTTTTATTTTTTCATTTTTTTGATATTATCAAGGCGCTTGTTTACCAGGTTTTCACCAGGATAATAGATACATCAAAGCGCCTGTTTGCTAGGTTTTTACTAAGATGATCATTTTTTAGGACATTTTACAATTTTTAGGATTTTCTCAGAATAAAGTATGTACATGAGCATGCAAAAGATATCTCAACTGTAGAATTTCTTCAGGTGAAAAGCATTGATGAGATCTTTGAGTGGTTCACCTTCTGTAGTGGAGAGCTGATAAGTGCCAGACCCAAATATTGCAATAATAACATAAGGACCAAGCTAGTTTGGCTCAAATTCCCCTTTCTGAGTCTGTTGTTACTGATTTTTAGGGTTCTTTCTCTTGGTCTAACCTTCTTTTTATAGCTCTTAGATATCCTCTTTTGATATGCTCTAAGATGATCGAATGCCACCTTCCGACGTTCATCTAGTAATTCAAGCTCTTGCAGCTGAGATATTCTAATGTCCTCATCTGTAATGACGCCCTTCAGAGAGACTCACAAGGTAGGAATCTCAACCTCAATAGGCAGTACTGCATCTGCACCATAGACTAAAGCAAAGGATGTGGCCCCTGTTAGAGTTCTTATACTGGTGTGATAGGCCCATAAAGCTAGATTAATCTGGAGGTGCCAATCTCATCCATATTTGTGTACCATACGGTGCAGGATCTTGAGAATTGTTTTATTGGAAGCTTTGGCCTGTCCATTACCCTAAGGATAATAAATAGATGACCAGTGTTGAATAATCTTGAACTTAGTGCACAAATTTGTCAGATCTTTATTCTTGAATTATCCCGCATTGTCAGTGATAATAGAGGAGGGTACACCATATCTATAGATAATGTAGTTTAGAATAAACATAGCTATAGATTTGTTATCAGCTACACTGAGAGGTACTGCCTCAACCCATTTAGTAAAATAATCTGTAGCAGTGATGATGTACTTGTGTCCTCTTGAAGAAGAGGGATATATTTGACCCACTAAGTCAAAATCCCACTATTGAAATGGCCAAAAGGTGATAAAGGGAATAAGCTCCTTGGCTAGAGCATGAATCAAATTACCATGGAGTTGACATTGTTTGCAAGACTTGGCAAACTGTGTAGCTTCCTTCTCCATATCGGGCCAATAATAACCAGCTCTAATAAGTTTATGAGCCAGTGTCAGACCATTTGAGTGAGAACCACAAATTCCTTCATGTACCTCTTCTAACGCGCGTTTGGACTCATCAGGTTCTAGACACCTAAGGAGGGTACCGTCTAGAACCCATCTATACAAGTCATTTTCTATGATGATGTACCATGAAGCGATATGGATTAGGTGGCATTTTTCATTTCTAGTATATGTGTTAGGAATAATTTGGTCATAGAGATAAGAGTAGATGTGGTGGTAGTGAGACGAATCATGTCCAATTACTGAACAGACCATCTGGGAGTCAGGAGAGTCATAGGTAGGGTAGCATAACATCTCCACTAGGAACTCATATCTGAAATCATTCCCTGGTATTTGTAACATAGAGGCCAAAGTATCCATAGCATTAGCCACTTTATTATCCACCCTGCGAATTTGCTGAAAAGTGACATGTGCAAAGTATTTCTTAAGGCTATCAACCATCCTTTTATAGGGTACCAACTTTTCATCTTTGGTCTGATAGAGATTGTTGACTTGATTGATAACTAGTCATGAGTCTCCAAATACTTTTAGTTCATCCACTTTCCATTCAATAGTGATCTTTAGTCCATTGATCAAAGCTTCATACTCAGCGGTATTATTGGTACAAGAAAACATCATTTTGTATGCCTTTGGTAAGGAGTATCGCTGAGGTGTGATAAACAAAATTCTAGCTCTTGAACCCTGTTGGGTGAATGAACCATCAAAGAACATTGTCCATGTCTGATGCATGAGAATCATAATGGACTCATCTAGGAATTCCATCTTTAATGGTTGATGATCTGTAAGAGGTGCTTCAACCAATTGATCCACAATCGCTTGTCCTTTGATAGTTTTTCTCTCAACATATTCAATATCAAACTTGCTAAGGAGCATGACCCATTTAGCTAGTCTACCTGTGAGGGTAGCTTTACTGAGTAAGTATTTCAATGGATCAATCTTTGCGATTAGCCTTGTAGTGTGAGCCAACATGTAGTGTCATAGCTTCTAGGAAGAAAACACCACTACTAAGAAAGCTTTCTCAATTACTGAATAATTCATTTCGTAAGAGACCAATGTTCTACTGATGTAGTAAATGGCTCTTTCTTTATGATTTGGATCTTCTTGGGCCAAGAAAGAACCCAAGCATGTTTCTATTGTTGAGATATATAAGATCAAAGGCTTCCCTTGAATAGGAGGCATTAGTATGGGTGGATTGGCTAGATATTGTTTAATCTATTGAAATCTTTGTTCACATTCTTTGTTCCAGTCATAAGTCACACCTTTAAGCAGAGTTTTGGTGAAAGGTTGTGATTTGTCAGCTAATTGCAAGATGAACCGGCTGATAGATTGGAGCCGACCTTGGAGACCTCTATTTTTTTTGATATTACGGGGTGGTGGAATTTCCATTATAGCTTGTACTTTTTCTGGATCCACCTCAATTCCTTTTGTAGAGATGATGTAGCCAAGTAATTTTCCTGAAGTGACCCTAAATATGCATTTCTTAGGGTTAATACGCAGCTTGAATTTCTCCATACGATCTAGTATAGGACCTAGATCAATGAGATGTGTCTTTCTATCCATACTTTTGGCAATTATGTCATCCATGTAGTCCTCCATCGTCCTATGCATCATGTCATGAAATATTGTAGTAACAACTCTTTGATAAGTAGCTCCAACATTTTTTAAACCAAAGGGCATAACATTCCAGCAAAATGTACCTCGTGCACAAGTAAAAGCGATTTTCTCTTGGTCCTCTGGTGCAATTTTGATCTGATTATAACAAGAGAAACTTTCCATTAGTGATTACATCTCATATCCTACTGTCATATCCACAATCATGTCAATATTAGGAAGTGCATGGAAAATCATCTTTGGGACATGCCAAATTTAGATCTCTAAAGTCTGTGTAGACCTTGATAGATTTGTCATCTTTAGTCACTGTGACTATATTAGAGATCCACTCTGCATAATCAATCACTTGGATGAACCCACCTTTTAGAAGTTTTTCCAATTCTTCCTTGATCAATAAAGCCACATGCGGATGCATCTTTCAAAGTTTTTGTTTGACAAGTTTCACAGCTGGAGCTATTGATAAGCGATGCATAATGAGATCAGGATCCACACCCGGCATGTCAGAATATGTCCATGCAAAATTTATCTTTTTCTCCTGGAAGAATTCTATGAATTCCTTAAGTTCCTTTGTAGATAATGACTTGGCCACATGAATGATGTGTGGATGTTCTTCTGTTCCCAGATTTATCAGCTAAGTTGGTTCAATTAACACTGATGAGCATTCCTAGAAGTGACTCAGAAGTGCATCAAGAATCTCATCCTTAGGCACCTCAGAGAGGTTTTCACCTTCAGATACGTCTTTTATCTTTACTTTTTTTGGCTCTAATACTGCCACAATGTGGTTTTCACCATCAGAGCACTTATTTTTTCTTCTTTTAATTTTCTGACTAAGATACTTGATGTCAGCCTTGGTCATGTTGACACTTTCTTCACTAGTGGATGACATTACATGCTCGACAATGTGAAGGTAGCAGGCTAAAGTATAATCATTCTAGAATGTAAGGACTTCATTGGATGAAGAAGGGGAATTCCAGTCTATTAATTCAGGATGTTGGGGGGAAAGAGATGTGACAGGTTCAAGTGCATCCATAGTATAGTCATCAAAAGTGTTAACTAGAAAGCTAAGAGCTAAACTGATCTCATCCAAAGGTGTGTTTGAATCCTTTTGATCCCTAACAACTGAAGTAGAAGACATGTTAACACCTATAGAATTAGACCCATTAGACCTTTCACTAGACCCCTCACTTATGTCAAGAAGTCTTTCATAAGATCTTGCTGAAAAACTATCAAACTCATACTCACGAGAGTCTGTATCTGAACTCTGACTTGGGTGCTTGCACCATGAAGGTTTTTGAGTTCTTGCAATACTAGCTTGTTCTTATGTCAACCACTCTTGAAATTTTGGTGGCATGGACCGTTCACCTTCGAATTTAGGATCTTGTAAGTCTTTCCATTGCTCAAATGTTAGTGTCTCAAATGGAGTGGTTTGATCGGAATCACTGTTAGTTTCAGCTGTACTGGCGCATGGTACAAACTTATCTAACTCAGGAAAGAATGCTTCCATGTCTAGAGGGATGGGATAAGGAAAGCAATCCTCATCTGAGCTATCTTGTATAGTGTCGACTGCAGCTGTGCCTTCAAGTTTTGGTGAAGGTTCTACTTTTGGCACAAATTTAATGATCCCTAGATGAAATGGGACCTTTTTGAAACCTAAACTAGTGGTGTCTTTTGTCTTTTGACCTATAGCTTGGATAGGTTCCACTAACCCATTACCATTCACCCTTATTGGGCCACTCCCTTTGTACCCAAAACATTTCATAATATTAAGTCCTTCACTGTTGGGATTTAATTCACAAGGCAGAGCAGTCTATTCAGTTATATTATTTCCTTTACAAAGCCAAGCCTTGATATCTCTTTCCTCATCTTCATCTTCCAATGGTGTATCAGACCGTAAAAATGTACCATCATAAAATATATCAAGAGTAGCGAAAGATTTGTTGTGCTCAGAAGGTCTCCCATAAGAGCAAGGAGACAGGGGTAGAGCTGCTAATGATAGCATGGTTTCCATTTGATATCCCCCCATGCCTATGTCTATGATTTATAGTTTCTATTCCATGTCTTTGAGCTTGGAATCATAGAGTTGTGTGTATTCTCTATTAGTTGGAACAAGATTGTCAACTGATTGAGTGAGAGCATTACAAGAAGAACCCATACTAGCGGGAACTATCACCTCTACGCCTTGAAAAGAAAATTTGATACACTGATGATATATAGAAGGAATTTCTTGCATCTCATGGATCCATGGTCTTCCTAGAAAAATATTATACGCAAGAGGAAGGTCTAGCACTTGACATGTGACGTTTCTTTCAACTGGGCGAACCTGAATGGGTTGCACAACTAGACCTTTAGATGTTCTCTCTTCCTCATCATAAGCCTTTATGGTAATTCTTTTTTAGGAATCTATGTGATCCTCACCATAACCTAGCTGAGCAAGAAAGTGGGCAGAGCAAATATTAAGGCCAGCACCATTATCAATGAGGATGTGGCGGACTAGCTGTTTGCCGATCATGACTTCTATGTGCAGGGGAGCATTGTGCGGGTGACTAATTAAGTGATCATCTTCTTTAGAGGAGGATAAATAATGTGGCAAGGTCAAGTGACCCACCATTGATTGAAACTGATCCAGATTGATATCTTTGGGGACATTAGCTTCAGTGAGAGCTTTGTCCAGAATCTGCCTATGAGCAGGCAAGATTTTCAATAGCTCAAAAATAGTTATCTAAGCATTGGTCCTTTGAAGCTGGTCAAGAAAATTATAACCAACAATAGGAGGTGTAGGAACACCTTTGTGGTGTTGTTGGTAGAACCAACAACAGTCTTATCCGCAGTTTGTTTTGGCGCAGATGTAGTAGTAGGAGGGTTAGGACCCTTGATAGAGATTTTAGCATTAGATCTAGTAACAATGTTCGCACAATCTTGAGATGTTTCAGATTCAGATAATTGAGACCTAGGGCCTCTCAAGACAAATGGGGTTCTGGGTTTAGAAGCATTCCCAGTTCCCTTGCCAGTAAACATATTGCAATATTCCACTTCCACTGGTTCAATCATGTTGATCACATTATCGTAAGTGGTATGTGCGTAATTAACTTTGGAATTATTATTCTGAGCATTGGAGGATTCACCTTTCTCATGACAAGGAAAGTGATCTTTGAATGCTTGATGATCCAAATTCTTGTTATGATTCTCCACAATGATAACCTGGTTATTGATCAAATCTTGGAGTTTATGACATAATTGGAGACAAGTAGCAGTGTTGTGACCTTTGTTTTGATGGTAGTCACAGTAAGCATTGTCATTCCACCAATGAGGTCATGGTTGTGGATCCTATAGATGTTTCTCCAAAGGAGAAAGAATCTTATTTTGCACCAAAGTTTTGAAAACCACATCAAGCAGTTCTCCCAAAGAGGTAAATTCATGCTTGAGTCGCGTTGCCCAAGGTTTGTTGCCAGAAAATTTAGAAGGCTGTTGAGTATTGGTTGTAGTGTTTTTGATAGCTTTGGTCACTTGTATACCTGAGGTGAGGTTGAAGACTGGTTTTGAAGAAGTTGAAGTCATGTTATTGACCACCCCATCATTCACAACATCTCTATTTTTATTGGAAAATTTCCCTTTGTCTTTGTTGGAAGATGAGGGATTTTGATTGTTATCTTTATACAAGGTCAATTCACCTTTTTTAACCATGAATGATTCTATTCTCACAACTTGTTTGATCATACTATCAAAGTTAAGGGGACCTTGAAGTTGGACTTGATACCCGAAATTAGGGGTGAGATTATCCAAGAATATATCGAGTTTCTCAAACTTGGGTATTTTATAAGGGTACTTAGTGCAAAGTTGCCTCCATCTTTGGAGAAACATCAAGAATGGTTCCCCTTGCTTCTTCTTAAGGTTGCAAAGGTCCCTTATGTTGACAAGATGTTGAATATTGTGAGAATAATTTTGTGTAAAGAGATTGGAAATCTCGTTAAAAGTCTTGATCCCAGTGGGTAGTCTCGAGAACCATTCCATAGCAGGGCCACCCAAACTTCGTGGAAAAAGATGCATCAAATATGTTTGATCATGTATAAAATCCATCTACAAGGCACCAAATTCTCTTAAATGATCTTGAGGATCAGTGGTACCTAGATACTTGTCATATTTAGGAAGCCCTACACCTTTGGGAAAAGGTGGCATAACAATACTATTATTGAAAGGAAAAGGACATATACTTTCCATTGTAAATTGTTGCGTGGCAACAAGCGTTTCCACTTGGAAGTTGGCGGGTAACTTGACCCCTTGTTTTGCCAAATGTAGGAAGTATTTCTCTTTGTCTTCCGCAAGCAGTATCTCCATCATTTTAATGAGAGCTTTATTAGACTTTGATGTGTCTATGTCATTTTGAGTGATTGGCTCATCATCATTACCAAGAATTTCATAAATACTATAAGTCTGATCTTGACCTTGGTGGTGCTCTTCTTCTTGATGACCTTGTTCATGTTGGGATTGGTCATGACCTTGTGTATAATCAAAAGGAGATGTCATGTTGTTAATGTGATATTGTTCCGTGTGGACTCTTTCAGTATGAGTATGAGTATCGCATTTAGGACTCGTAGCCAATGTGCTCTTTAGAAAATCAAAAGGATTGAAGTGTTGGAAAGGATCACTAAGGCAACGAGTATCATTAATAAGATCAACCCAAATGGGTGATTTTTTGAAGCCTAGTTGATCTGAAAGAAATAGATTATGCTGATCTTGAAACAAAGGTTTAGAACAAAACTGAATCACTAGTTTCTGATTAGGACTCAGATCTATATTGAATGGGGAGGAGGAACATGAGGATCCCTCTTGATTATCAACTTGAATAATGGGTTCAGAATGACCTTTTCCTTCATTGCGAGGTTTACTTCTACCTACTCCAGAACCGCGTATGGGAAAAATATTACCGCTCCTAGTCATAATAGGCATAGACAAAGCTGATACAAGAGGAAACTTAAGATCTGACTTAGAACTCTATCTCTAGAGGTATCAAAAAAAGAAGGTAATAGGAAAGAACATCCAAGGTGTGAGATGCACCCGGCACGTACCAGTGCTGTACGGACGTACGACAGAGTTCACAAAAAGTTTGAAAATGAGGCCAGAAATCATTTTTTATGCCCCACGATGGGCGCCAAAATGTGTGTGCTTGAATGTGGCCTCTAAATCAGGCACAAATTCAGCATAGTCTTTACTCAATTGTTCAATTCACAAAGAAAAAAAAAACATGAATTGTTTATCTTGCAAATTTAATTGAAATGACTTGCTGCCTCCTAATTAGTTGTGGATGTCAAATTTACCCTTAGAATGAGAGCCAACAACCTGACCATTGCTAACATGGAGGATTTCTAAAGCATGAGAAAAGATGAAATTGCCATTACTCTATGAATTAAAATGCAATTAATCTATGAAAGCAAATTGCTCTTAGTCTATGAAATTGAATTGCAACTAGTCTAGAACTGAAATTGCAACTACTCTATGGAAACAAATTGAAATTAATCTAAGAAAGAAAATACTCTTAATCTAGAATTGGAATGCATTTAGACTAGAATTGAAATTGCATTTAAACTTGAAAGGGGATTGTGTTTAAACATAGAGAGATTGAAAGATGAAATTGATATATTAGACATGTAAATGAATCATAAATGAAATCAACACATCTTTAATTCAAATTGAAACTAGTCTAATTATGCAATTTAAACTCAAAAGCATGAAAGAATTAATGCAAATTTGACTATAAGTTTGATGCTCTCCAAAAATCATCCTCTAAAATGAAGGAAATGAGGTCCAATTTATAGAAAACCATGGAAAGAGGGTGAAGAGTTTCTTGAAAAGAAACGGTTGCCTCTTCATTCTCATTTGAGACAAAAATGCAAGAAT
>MU228289.1:732197-752235 GCA_018584345.1 Thuja plicata | reverse complement strand
AAAAATGCAAGAATTATTTAATTAAAAGGATGGATTATTGCCACATGAGTGTCCTTTCACATGGAATTATGAAATTCCTTTTTGAGGATAATTCATCCAATAATTAAATAACCATTCAATTCCTTTTTATGTATATTAGCTAAAGTGGTTGGAATTAATTTAATTAAAAGCACTTAGGACTTTAGAATTTAATCAATTAATCACAGGGATTTTTAGCTAATAAACCCTGAGAATTTAAGAATTAAATATAATGTCATATTTATGCAAATTTGGGTGTTTGCATTTGAAACTCAGTCAATTAAAGTCAATTAGGAGAAGAATTTGCCTAGTACAATATGACTTCAAAGATAAGAAAATGCACCAAAATTGATTGGATTATAAGGTGCCAATTTTGGGGTGTTACACCCCCAAGTAAATATTAAAGGGGGTGTTAGAATTAATCTTTCCTTGTTTGAAAATATGTAATTAAAGGATAAACCAAGGTATCCTTATTTGTATTTTTCCTCTAGTCCAAGTATGAGGACATGTCACTATTTTGTATTTCCTTTAATAATGAAAAAAGATATTCCTCCTTAAGAGGAATCTCACATTTTTCACACACACAATATGAATGTGGCATTCATAAGAGAAGGGAGTTACATGCAAACTCCTCCACTCATCTCTACTTAAGAGATTCCTCTCACACACTTTCTCTAATAATCTTCTCCTCTCTCTCATTTCTTCTCTCAATCTCTCCTTGCTCTCATTATTGTATTGAGCTTATTGCTCTCATTCTTTAGGCTTTGTTCCATATTCTTATTATTCACAAAGGGGTTTTTCTTTTCTTTTCTTTTCTCCTTACAAAAATCTCTCGGCTGTTTGTTGGGATTCTTGGAGCATTCTCATATTCTTGGTGATTGATCTTGAAAACTTTATTTCACATTTGGTTTATGGTAAATTCCTTCTTGCACTTCATTTTCTTGGATTATTTCATGATCTTATTTTCATTTTTTTAATAATTCTATCAAAGTCTAATGTTTTTTTTTGGAATTATGGTAAGCTTGGACATATCTACAAGGACTACAATGAAGAAAAGAAGAAGATAACAAAGGAATTTGGTACTGATTTTGAGTTTGAGAAGGAAGATGGTGATGCATTCATTACATCTTTGGCAATGTATGTATGTGATGATGGATGGTCAATTGACATAAGTTCATATTTTATATGTCTTCCAATAAAAAATAATTCTATTAATATAAAGTATTTGGTAAAGTGTACTTGGGTATTAATTCTCATTTAAATATTACTCGTCATGGTAAAGTTAGAATTAGATTTCCTGATGGTAGTATAAGAAAGATTAATGGTGTGTCAAAACATCCTTGGTGCAAACTAAATTTTTTATCTATTAGAAAAACTAATAGATTTGTGTATGTAGGAAGTATTTTTTGATGTAGCGTGCAAAATGGTGAGAGGTTCTATGGTGGTTGCTAGAGGTGTCAGAATTGAAACTTTGTATAAGTTGTATGCATACACTGTTGAGTGTAGTAGTACTTTTGTGAAGAAAATTTTTATGGTTAATTCATTAGAAAAGGTGGGGTTTTCATCTTCAGTAAATGTTCATTGATTTTGGGTACCTAATGGTTCTTTTTCTTCTAAATTAAATTTATTGATAGATAAGACTATTTTATAGAACTGGATACTTAGCTATGTTGGAGTGAAGGGCCTAAGGACCTTAAAAATAAAATCTGCATTGAAAGTTTGAATGATTGTAATTTTGACTTCAATTTCTATGAGCATTTATTTTATGGAAAACATAATTGCATTCAATTTTACTTGTGCTCTAATAAATATTTTTCATGTGTTGGATCTTAATCATTCTAATGTGTCCGGTCCTACAAATGATTTGTCCATTGGAAAATCCACATATTATGTTTCATTCACTAGTGACTATAGTAGAAGGACATGCGTATCTTTGATAAAGAGTAAATATGATGTTTCTGTTGGAATGTCTATGGAAGGTTGGGACTACGAGGGGAGGGGTGAATCAGTACCCAAAAACCTTTTATAACTGAAACTATCTATAACCATATAATGTTGCTTGATGTTTACCAAATTCAATAAGCTCAAATAAAACTAATATAAAATATAACATCACAAAATTCAAGTAAATGAGCTCATAACTCCATGAGTTTGTTTACCCAAAAATCCTTAGTTAGATGAAAAAACTATGGTGGGGATGAAACCCACAACCTTCACTAAGTGTAGTATAAAGGGTTCTCGGTTAGAGTTTACAAAGTTTATCCATTTTGATATCTTACCCAGTTAAGAGTATATGAAGACTTGTTAGGTCTACCTGGTTAGAGGATTTTACAATCTCTACACTTAGAGATATACCTTGTTAAAGGTTTTAAAAATATCAGATCGGTCAAGATCTACCTAGTCTTTGGATTTCTAGCTCCCAATACAATAGTATTAACAACTTATCAATGTATTCTATATTGCATCAAAACAAATGCTAATCAAAATCTATGTGCTCTGAAATATTGTGTTACCTCAATCTCAAACTGTAACACTGCTCAGATTTTATTTGCTATAGCTAGATATCATCTTGGTTCTCTATGTTTTGATATTTGTTATTCAATATAACTCCTTTAACAACACTAGCCTTCTCTGTATAATCTCTCTATCTCTTCTCTTTCATTAATTTTGTTCTGTAAATCATCCTTTAAATATAATATTTATTGCCTCTTAATCTTATGCGTTAGGTTTCTTAGATCTTATTTTAATTGTTAGATATGCTTTACCACTCGGTGATTGTGTCACTTTTACATTGGTACTTGGTATTTTTGTTGGAAATAACAATCTTCCATTAACCGCTTAATCTACTTCTTAGATCTTCTCTTTGAATTATCTCAATCATTGATCGTGTAACAAACTGATCTATGTACATTGTAGAATCACAATTAATTTTGTATCAATTCATTAAATGTGTCCTGATCTCTTTACAATCACTTAATTAATTCGGTAGAGTAACTTATCTTTTCTCAATTAACTTTATATTTAGTACTCGGTAACTGTCAACTTGATGTACTTCATATGCGCTTAGTATTCGGTAACTGTAGGCTCTCAGTGTAGTTTTTGTGCTTTACCGACTTCACTTCCTTGCTCAGTGTACATTACTGACTGGTCATATTTACTTTTCTCCTTTTCACGGATTGAATCTTCTAACTCATATGACTTTTGCTTAAATAATGACAACAAAATATTCATAGAGATAACCGTTTCTAGTAAATCTAAATATTTTAAAGCAATGGTTGGATTGCAGAATGGAAGGAAAATAAAATGTTTAAGGATTGATAATCATTGTGAATTCTTCTTTAATGAGTTTGATAGATTTCTTAAAGATTTTGGAATTCATAGATAGAAGAAAACTTTGTATTCTTTTTCATGAAAAATAGAGTTGCAGAAAGGATGAACAAGGCATATGTGGAGAAGGCTAGGAGTACTTTGAGTGGTGCTAGCATAGAATAAAGGTTTTGAGTTGAATTTGTTACCATTGCAAGATACCAAATTAATAGGTCTCTCACATCATATGTTTCTGATAAAATGTCAATGGAGCCATGGTTGGCTCAAAATCCTTCATTGGGACATCTTAAATTTTTTGGCTATCACGCATATACTTTTGTGCCAAAGGATAAGAAAACCAAGTTGGAGAACAAGAATGTGAAATGTATCTTCATTGGATATAGTCATTGAATGAAAGGATACATGCGTTTGGACCATATTGCATAGAATATTTTTTATAGTATAAGAGTTAATTTTAGAGATTTTAACCCTCCTATTACATTAAAACCTTAATAAACTAAAAGGTTGCATTGAGGCCCCTAGATACATGAGAAGTTGAGGATAATTGATCTAGCTCCGAGTCTTTAGAAGAGGAAGATGAATCTCGAATTCAACTTTTTTAATGGTCTACAAGGCATAGATAACTCCCTGAAAGATATTCCCTGCTAATTAAATATGTCTTTTTTATTTGAATACTAGTAATGATGAACCTACATTTGTAAAAGATGCATTAAGTATAAATAATGCTAAATCCTTGAAAATTTCTATGAATGAAGAAATAAAAGATTTTAAAAATAGTGATATATGGTATCTTGTACCATTTATCGAAGGAAAAAACCATGTTAGTTAAAAATGGGTGTTCAATGAGAATATTGGTTCAAATGGAAGCATTGAGAACTATACACTCGACTCATTAATACACATATTGCGTAGACAACACAACAAGTCAATTATTTGTACCAATTTCTTAGTAAGTCACCTTGTTAAAAATTCTTTCCTTGGGTTTTTCTTCTAATGCCCTTGTAACTTATTTTTCCATGTGCATTATCTAGAAGATTCCTTTATATAAAATTCTTTCCTCTAGGCCTAATCCTCCTAGGGATGATTTACTTGTGGAAAATTATTTTCTTGGTTATCCTTTTTAAGGGTTGACTAACTTAATCCAACTTGTTAGACTTTAGATTCCATATTTTGCACCTTTCTCTCCCCTTACATCATCCATAGTAAGTAAAACCTTACTAGGATAGTTTTTTCATGTCCCATTTCTCTCTCTTTTGAGTATTTTTTTTTATTTATCTTAATTTTGGATATGATGAGGACCTAAGCAACTTGATGGTTTTTTGTCTCCTCATCTCCTAGACATTGATTAAATGTTGCTAATTTTTTAATCTACTTTAATGTGAGAATGGGGTTATCTAAATGGGGGCTAAATGTACCTTTCTAAATTGTACTTACCTTCAATTAGACACTTGGTTAGGTCCTATTTTATTTTTCTTGGGACTTCATGTTTATTATTCTTGATCCAACCCTTATTTTTCTTCACATTCCAACATCCCTTCAACAATTAGGAACCTTAGCCAAAATTTTATGGCTTTTAGGTGGGAATAAGTTGGTTTAGTCAACTTTTTCTTGGGAACAAGTCGCCTTGGTCAACTTGTTTCCCAGAAAAAGTCATCCTATTCAACATATTCTTTGATGTTTGCTTCAAAATTTTAAAAAGGAGTTTGTCTTAACAATTGAGTAAGAAATCCAAATCCCCATAAGCCCTCTTGGAGTTTGGATATCTAAAATGTTTGTAAGGGGTATATAAGCTACCCATCTCTCCTCATTTAGACATCACATGAGGATCTCAAGTTGAAATTCAATATCTCTATCATCTCAATTATTCCAATGCATATTTTGAGTATTGAAATTATTTTGCAGGAAACCTTCTCCATTATAGAAAAATATCTCTCACATTCAAGGTCAAGAAAAGGAGAGCTCAATCATGCAAGAAGATCTTTCTTCCAACTATAGGAATACCAATGTGAATTCATTCCATCCCATAAAAAGTGATATAAAGAATAAAAAACATTAATGATTTTATGAGTATTTGAAGATCTATGAATATATAAAGGACATCCTTGATTCTTCTCAAAATATCAAGTCATTACAACATAATTCAAGTATAGTTAAAGCATATTCATATACATTGAAACATCAACTCTATTTGTAACAGTATAAATATTACATTTTTAGATCTAGGCTTTGGTTTACATTAGCACACTTTCAATTTATTCATATTTTATTAACATTTCAAGGTTGATTCGAAAACTATGGTTTGGTTGATGAAAATAACTCTCTACCAAACATTCTCTCTACTTTTTGTGTGTAGGATTCGATGAACTATTTTTTAGATCAGATCTAGAAAATATAAGATCTTGATTGTTCTACAATTCAAATCATCCAAAAGAGTAGCAAACAAGTTGAGTAGTTATCTTAGTACTGGTAATAAGTTATACTAGTTGACATAATACCTCCAAACCAAATTTAGATCAGATATATACGCTAGTTACGGTTTATTGGTTTCATTTTTTGTAACAAAATTGGTCCGTTAGGTCTTTGATATTTTGTGCATACAGAAAATCAACATTATTCATGATTTAACCTTATGATTTAAATATTTCTATTGACCTTGGCATCCATTCATCCACTCCTTAATTGGATAGAAGTGAAAAAACATTGCATTCATTTGGTACATGATTCTTCCTTTCAAGCCCAGGTGGATCATCTTTCCTTCATATGTATCATAAAAGGAGATAAGACCTAGTCAATATTAACTATTCCCCTAATCCATATGATTGTGATTGATCACTATGATGCCTCATCTATTTTATGTTTTTGATTAAATGAAAATAAGTTTTGAAGGGATCTCAAACCATTACATAAAAAATTAGTCCAATAAAAAGAAACTAATAGATAACCAGACATGAGACCACAACAAATAAAAAACATAAAAAATTGGGGAACAATCCCCTGAAACTATATAGATATTTAATAGACTTTCATTATTTTTTTATCAATTTATAATTTATAATCTGAACCCTATTAACCACACTATCAATTGGTGTAGCACCATTTTTTAGTCCTTCCAAGTATTGTGACGGGTCTAGGAAGAGAATCAGAGGCCACCCTAGAGTCTGCAATCTACTTTATAGACTTAACACTTCTAGTTAGGAAATTAAAAACACACTTTAATAGACCATGGATAATCTTAGCCTAGGCATTTAGATTCCTAATTTCGTCCATACTATTATAAATAGGAGTGCAACTAGCTACCACTATTCCGCTCAATTTATCATAGAATCAAGAAATATCATCCTCTAATGCTTTAATTCTCTGTTCATGATCTTGTTTTACATATTTAACCCCCTTGGAAAATTACTATGTCATGGAATGAATTTTTTCAACACTTTGATTGTTGGAGATAGTTACTCCTCCACCCTTGAGAGAATTAGTCTCTAAAACCATCCACATTAGAAGTGAACAATGACCATCCATGGTATCCTTAACACTCTTTCCAATATTTCCACTATCATAAAATGATCACCCATTTTCCAATAGATTATATTTCGCCATAGATGTTTTTACCTGGACGTCCAAATTGTTTTCATTATTGGTTGGAGACTACAAAATAAGCTCCTAACCATGACTAGTATTTTTTTGAGTGTTTTTAAATGGGAATAAATGGTGTTCAAAGGGGCATTTTCCCTTTTTGTTATCTGAAATGGAGGAAGAACCCTTCACTTTCCCTTTCCCTTTCACATCATAGCTAGGACTAAAGGATTTCAGAATATACTTGATAGAAGGTGAGTAAGCAGAGTATTCATCATCAGAGACAAAAACTTTAAGTTGGGCCTTATCTTCCCTCTTAGGGTTTGTACATTTACCTAGGTGAACCCCACCATCATGCCCTAGAGGATAATCCTATGGCACTGAGGAATGCTCCTTTAAAAAGATAAAAATATTTCTTAGCCGTACCTATTTGGACATTACTTTAAATAAAAATTAACTTAGCAAATTTCATGCTTAGTAGAATAAGATCCTCCTATAATATTGGTTGGGATGTATTCTTCGTATGCAATTGAAGTCTTAGATAGAGATGACAGAAGATAGAAGGGCAGGAAAATGCACTTTTTAAGTCATAAATGATTCAAAATGATAAAATAATTATTGAAAAGGCTACATAATCACCCATTAAGTGTCACATACCTCATAATAAATTCAACTATTTCAACCCACAAAGGATTGATAGTTCATCCCTATTATACTCATCGTCATAATTTCTTTCTATAAATTGATCCCTCTCACCCTTTTGAAAGAAGAATGTTAAGGCTTCATGCATTCTCTTCTTGTCCTTGAATTTTGTTTCCATCAACAATAGTATAAGAAACCTCTACCATAGGCACTTCCAAAATCATTAGCTCAATACCAAAAAATTTGAGAACCACTTTCTCCCATCTTTCCAAAAAAGTGTTGTATCTCGATAGTTATAGCCATGTAGTTTCTCTATATAGGGAGTGAAGCCTCGTGTAGAAAATTTTCTCGATAATTTGGCATTCTCCTACCATTTGTTTCTAGATAATAGGCTCTAGAAGGTTCCAGTCTACACCCGTTTTTCTATATTTTATGTTATATTTAATGTAATAAATAATTTTGATTAAATATTGGATTATTATTTTTGTAATTTTTAATGAGCAATCAAGCATTGTTTAACACTTGAATCAATCTTCTTCTCCTCTCTTGTGAATGCTGGTTAGGTTTTGTGTAATAATACTCTGATTTTCTTTAAAATCCAATCTATCTCTTTGGATGATATCATCATAAAGAGCCATAGAAATTTAAAAATATTTCAATCTTCAATTCTTATTAGTCCTCTCAAGCTTGTACCATACTTTGTAGTAGAATAATTCTCATTAAGGTTAAAACTAACTATTTTCTTCCATTTTATCCATCTTATCCAAGTGGTTCAGCTATAGTGAGCCACACTAAGCTTGATGTTATTCTTAGAATACCCTTTGATTACACTTGAAAATTTGGAGAAGAACCAAAGTAATTTTTAATTCTCTTCATTTAAATGACTCTTATATTCAAAGTGAACCATTTATTGATCATATTTATAATATATTGATTTATGAATATGAAGATCTTGAATTTCATTACTTAAATTCAACTTTAAAATCCAATAGAGATGTACTTATAAAAAAAACAATATATTATAGAAAAGTAGGAGGTGAGAATACCACTAGGGTATCTCAAAAAGGGTCAAAACCATATGCAAAATCCATATACTCCCAACTAGGAAACCTGTAAAGTTATTAAATTATAATAAATCATCACATGGTATTCACATGGGTGCATAATCCATAGAACATAAGAATTTGATAAATACATTTTCTCCATTACTCTTAATATAGTTTTTGATTAAGTAAAACAAGTTTTACAAGGTGTTTGAAACCCAAAATAGAGCGAAAGATCAGAATGTTTGCCCAGTAAAAAAGAAATAGAACCAAAACATGAAATAGGCCACAATAGCGCCGCAGTAAAACCAACTAAACTACTGAAAAAACAAACAACACAAGGAAATCCAAAAGAGCCAAGGAACACAATCAGGAGATGTTCTCCATCAGGCTTTCTGCCTTGGTCTCAAGGATCTCCATCTTAGCAGAAGATTCCTTTATCTTCTGAAGATCAGTCAAAGTATCATTCTCCTTCTTCTTAGCACTATCCCTTGCCCTCTTACCAAGTCCCTCTTCATTCTTCTTCTCTTTTTCCACACCTGTATTGGCCACATTTGTCCCCTCAGGTTTTTCTTCTAGTTTATCAATGAGAATCTTGGTGTGCTCATTAGAGGCTTTGAGGATATTGAAGCTCTATTCAGTAATGTTTTTAAGGGTCTTCTCAAACTTCAACATCTTATCCTCCATTTTTTTAACCCTAGTACTCATATTTGACTGATCTTCAGCATTGCTATTAACATTGGTATTGTCTGTCCATTTTTTTCTATTCTTGAGCTCCTCCACTTCATGGAATAACCACTTAATAGACCAGTAGTTGTCCAACATGTTGTTCCAAGCATTAATGAGAAGATCTAGATTAAATTCCCTTGAATTATCACTGAGAACAACATAGCCAGGTCAATAAGCTCCTCCATCTTAATCCTACCATCCTTACTTTCAATAACATTGGGATTAATGACCTCCCTAGTAATCCCCATTTTGGCAGTTTTAACATCAAAATTGTGCCAAACCATTTTCCTCCCCTGCACAGACATGTAGCAACAATAATCAATGTCTGGCCCCTTTTCTTTCATCGTGATGTGGCAGTTAGAGAGATGGGGAGAAGGGATTTCCTGATTAGTTCCATAATGCTCATCCTAGAGCTTCTCCTTCTCTTTTTGGAAAGAGCCAGGGGATTTTATATGAGTCTGGTCCTTGGGAGTCTTCCAGCTATTGCTATTAGCCCTATTCTTACTCTTTTTGTTTTGGTACTTCACAATGGCGGTCTGCCTTCTCTTTTTTCCTTTTCCACGGTATATCTCATCCTCCCCATTAGTATTCATCCCTTCCTTGTTTTCATTATACTCCTCCTCAGAGGATATCATAGTGGTAGTATGCTTTTTGGATGGGGTCACCATTTTTTCTTTTTTAATGGTATGAATACTGGAAATACACTTCTTAGAGGAGGAACCCAGATTCTTCTTTTTAATTTCATAATCTTCCTGACCCTCAGACTGTATACTCTCACTGTCTTCAGTCTTTGAAGGAACATAATCAAAGCCATAGACATCCATTCTATCTTCTTTCTCAACAACCTCCTTCCCCATAATTTGGGCTTTAAAATACTCATAAATAATAAGTAAAAGGGCCTCATGCAGAGTAGGGTTTGCAATAGCCTTATCCCTAAACCCATTGGTATTTTCATTAATAGAAGCATATAAGTAGAATGGGATAGAAACCTACATACGATGCCTAAAGTGGTTCATGAGGACAAAGTGATAGGTTTTGATCCTGTCCAACTTGGTGTCGAGTGTAACAGAATAGATGATGGCCCTCAGGACAAATCTCCACAGAGTTTTGAACCCTTTTGGAAGATAATACATCCCAAATTTGATGAGAGCTTTCTTCTCTTCCTCATTCCTCATGAAATCACTAATTGCAGAGTCAAAAATTTTATGATCCCTGTAAAATTTCTTGCCCACTATTGGGATTCTAGTAACCATGGAGATAACTTCCTTAGTGACCATAAATTTTCTACCCTTTATCACCACATTGTCCTCATCCCAGCTTTTCACAAACATTTTAGTCACCGATGACTTCCCTCCATGATGCCTTTCAATGAAAGTGGACATTCCTCCTTGTTGAAGGTAATTCCAGACCTTAGTCCATCTCCTCCATTTCTCACAATTGTTAGAGAGCTCCCTTATGTGTCTTTCACCAGCCATTGCAATAAAAAAGATACATGTCTCGTGATATGGACGTTACAGCTTAACAATCAATTTCTTACAGAGATATTCCTGAAATTTCTTCTGATGTGCCTTAAAAGGTAAGTTTTAAATTTGTGAATGGGTACCCAAAAAGTGTGTGAATTTGACTTAGAATCATTACCTTTCCTGTTGATCTTGTACTTTCCATTTATGGGAAATTCATTGCAAAGCGCAACATTAACTGTCATCATTAATGATATTAAATCCCTCCTTCCCTAGATTCTATCATAATTGACTAAATCCTTCACCTCACATGGGAGGTCTCCTCTATGAAGCCATCAAATTTGATTGTCACTTTTCACTGCCAAGTTGGAAAATCAGTCAGCAACCTGGCTAGCTTCCTTGTACACATGGGATATGCATACTTTCTCAAAAGTGTTCAAAAGGTTATGGGTTTCTTCTATCATATTGGTGATAATCCACAATGGTGAGTGTGACTTATTGAGGCAGTTTATAATCTTGCTAGAGTCACCTTCTAGCCAAAGTTTTTTGATCCCCAGATCATGGGCTGATTTGGTAACTTGGAGGGCCGCATTGGCTTCAGCATAGTGATTGGTTTGGGTGCCAAGTGGGAGGATGACCGCAACAGTGCCCTTACCAAAGCAATTTTGAATCACACCACCACTTCCTACTTTTCTTGAGTTACCCTTGGTAGCACCATCAAAGTTGGCTTCAAACCAGCGTTCTGGGGGATAGCTCCAGGTGCAATTCTATCTTTTGTCGTTGGTCTTCTTAGGATCAACAGAGTTGTCTTTTTCTGCAAAAGGGTTAGTACCTCCACTAGAAATATAATTTTCTAATAAAGCATGATGTATCTTTTGAAACTATATTACTCTTAATATAGTTGACATGTACAACATGTAATAATATGGAAGCGTTAAGAAATAATATGCATTGGGTGACTGTCCATCTCAAATTTGGATCCCCAAGTAGAAGATTTTATATTTAAAATTTGTAACGAACACTAATGACTAGATCCACCTTAATATAATAGGTAAATAAATAATTAAATACTTTATCCCTCGTGTCTTCTAGCATCCAAGTATAGCTTGCAAGAATTATGGAGACAAATGAAAAGGAATTAGAAATGTTGATTTCACCTTATCCTAACACAAATTGTAGTATTCAAATACTTTTATTGAGTACATATTATGAAGTTTGTGGAGTCTTAGAATTGTAGGTGGTTTATAATGCTATCATTAATCATCAAAGGGATTGAGAAGTGTGATGTCATTAGCTAAATTTATTTGATAATATGACACTTGTCGATTAATTACTACAGTCAATATAATCCACTTGAATTGGGCTTAAAAGACAGGGGAAAATACCATGAGTATGTAATTTATTTATTGCACCTAATACATACTAGTAATATTGCATCCAGGAAAGTAATACTTTCTAGTAGGTCCTTTTTATTATCTAATAACATTTCTAAATAATTAAGAAAGTTTTTCTTACCGGTTTGGAAGTTATTCTAGGTTCTACCATCTCTAGAGTTGGTATGCATCATTTTTACATTGCTTTCTCTACTACCCATATGATTGTTGGCTCTTAAACAAGCATTATGGTTCCCTTCTTGTCTCAAACGTAACTAGGTTAACAAGAATTGTATCAACATGATAAATAAGGCATCTACATTTCTAAAATATATTTCTAAGTTAGTTTATTTATGAGAGCTAAATTGACCCTTAACATTTGAAGAAGCATATAACTCAAGCATCAGATAATGATTAATAGATTTAACAAAGTGATGGATAATAAATAGTATATATACATTTTATTTCAAACTCGTATTTATGATTCCATTTTACGTTATTAAGCATAACTAAATATTCTAATTTACCATCCTCTACATAATTGTGTATTACCTAGGGCATTTTGACTTCCTGGGGAATATAAATACACCTCTCATGTGCAATCTAGACTGCATAAATATACAGAGTTTTCATGAATTGATACAAATATACTATTTCATTTCTAAATATTTTACATTTTATTTATTCATTAATTTTGTGTATTTAATTGCAACTCACTCCTAGTTGTCTTTGATTTAGAATTATTACATCGATTAATTTCCATAACCGATGCAATTGTGTGGCTATGTTTATTATTCCTGCATTAAAAGCTTTGCCTAATTAAATCGGCGATGGAATGCTTACGCACACATTCATTTTGATAGCTTTTTCATTTTTCACATACTAATGAAAAAGTTGTGCTTTCTATTTTTTTTACAGCACGGTTGACGTTGAAAACCACATTCTTCTCTTATGCTACATTAAATGTTCCTCATCAAAATTTTAATGGATACCAAACTTGTGCCATACTTAATCTGAAAATGTTTATTTCGATTAATATACTCTGTATTGGTATTATCTCCAGAGAGTCTAATCCTGACTTAATACAAAACAAGAAAATGCTTTCGGATGCGCAAAATAGTAAACAGAGCTTACAATCCTTAATAGGCGACGACAATTCATTATAACAATAGGCTCCAATATAGAGGAGCTGTTATTTAATTTTACTTGTCAAGTTGATTGGAGGTAAGAAAAGAAATCAATCATCAAGCCAATCCAGACTAAACTGTGCTTCTACAACTTCAACTGTAAGCTCTGGGATCGAAGTGTTCTTGGCCTGCAACCACTGCTTCCCAATCTTCTCATCACAGATAACCAGCTTGAGAGAACTCAGTTCACAAACAGCTCTTGGCAACCTCTTCAAATGAGAACACTCTCTCATATCAAGCTTACCCAACTTCTTTAGTTTCCCTATATCCTCTGGAAGTTCTCTGAGCCCCTCACAGAATGAGATGTCTAGACATTCCAACAGCCAAAGTTTTCCAATTGACGATGGAAGTTCTCGTAGGCCTGGTAAAGCTGATAACCTGAGCATTCTGAGAGAGCTCATATTTCCAAGGTCATAAGGCAAATTCTTAACAAGGTGGCAGTTGCTAATAGACCACATCTTAACGGAAGGCATATAACAGAAACCAAGAGGCACCTCCTCCATGTTGCTAGAGTGATCAATGTTAAGGTCCCACAAATTGGTAATGTCGAATTCGGATGCATATCCAAATCCTTCGCATAAGCTTAAAGAAAGCTTCTCCAAGTTCAATAGTTTTCTTGTTGGTGATTGAACAGTGGGTGAAATTAACCTCTCAAAGCGGGCACTCTTCAGTTGAGTAAGTGAAGATAAAACATCGAGACCCTTTATAGTTGCCCTCTTTGTCCCATAATTTAATACCATGAGAAATTTTAGATTCTTCATTGACTTCAGAAATGGGGGAAGAGAGTATTCACTTGAACTAAACAGTAACAACAGAGCCTCTGTTTCAGGTAAACTCATCTCAAACCAATGTTTTTCCTCCATATGGCCTGCATGAATAAATGGTAAATGGAAGAAAATTAGATCATTGAGTATGTTGGTTATGAATGCAATTGTTTTTCCTCCATATGGCCTGCATGAATAAATGATAAATGGAAGAAAATTAGATCATTGAGTATGTTGGTTATGAATGCAATTGTTTGGGTTTAATTAAAAAACATTTGGAAGTTGAATCTAGGAAAAAAGAAACTAAAAATGAGTGCTTAATATTAATTTACGATTGACAGCAGTAGTATCTTATAATTCTACTAACGAGAAAGTATGGCATAGGTGCCAATACATCCAAATCTTTGGAAAAGTTTTTATAGGATGTTTAGTGTACACCGTAAACAAGTGACTAGAATATAAAATCATATTTCTAAGTTTTCATGTAAAAAAGAAACAGTTTAATACATATGGCGACTAAACTGCTCAGAACAATGATGTCAAATTTTAAAATTATGGCTAATATTCAATAAAACATCAGGAAAAAGGTTGGAGCTAAATTATGAAGAGATTGCTTGGATTAACATACCTGTGTGAATGGAGAGCACTTGAACAACAGATGCAGTATGATTAGGTAACTCCCATTTTTCTAGCAAATTATGTTCCTTCCTTTCCATTAAAAATCTCTTCCTGTGGACTACACCGTCTTGGCATGCCAAATAAAGGGCCAATTCACGCATTACCAGATGCTGAGAAACGTACAGCTGCGAGGCATTCTCATGAGAGATCGCTACTCCGGTCCTGATAAGTGTGTTTACATTAGCTTACGATTCAAACAAGATAAAAAAGAAAACTGAATATGGGAAAGGAAAGTCAAATACCTTGGACCGCCAGTCAAATTCAACAGGTTTCTGCTTGCAAGATCTGATAAGATCGAGAAAGAGGCCTGCCGCTCTAACTTCCTAACATAAACCCATATGTCCAATAATACATCAACACATATTTTCCGGTCTCCCGGAAATAAACTTAAGTCTAGGAAGCATTCCTTGACTACATCATCCAAGGAATCAATACTGAGCTCCAACAATCTAATTAGCCCATTTTTGTGATAATCTGATATGGATTCTCCTTTAGAAATCTTGTCCTTTGCCCTCTCCCAAACCTCATCTGGTTCACCATTCAGACAGCTTCCGATCACCTTTAGAGCAAGTGGTAGACCGCCACATTCTACTTGCACCTGTAATTGAAGAAAGGTCCAAAAAATTATAAAATGACCAGTAAAAAGGAAACACAAATTCTTTCATGTATTGTAAGCCATATAATGAGAGAAACCCTAATTTCAACTTCAGAGGTTTCTACAATTCTATTAATTGTTAAATACGATATTAAAATCCTTGTCTCATATAAGCCATAATATTGGAAGAAAGCCCACTCAAACTCCAAGAATTTTCTAGGATTCATCATTATTTCAGTATATATTAGATTTAACTAATTAGTAATTGGGAATAAGATATTTCAATTTGTTAATTTATTCTGCATAATTAACAAATTCAATATTTAAAAATTTATTATATGTCAATAAAATCTCATTCCCCACAAAACGTCCATTCTTAATTACACAACCGAAAGTCTCCTATGATTCTAGATATTTTGGAATCCTCCACTCTTTTCTTTTCCAATGGTTTGCCAGTGTCAATAAATGCTTCTAGCACTACAATTGAAAAAAGGTTGTATCCGCTATTTATTCCGAATGACATTGAGTAGCATATATTCCAAAAGGATAATGATAATATTGGACAATAATGATAAAGATTGCAGTATTGGAGAATAAAAAGATATGTGAATCGTGCAAAACACGGAACAATAATTGAAGGAAAGAAATTATTATACCTCCTCCACTATATTTGTATTTACAGTGCTTGGGATTGATGGCTGTCCAAAAGCCGAGAAACAGAAAAGTGACAGCGCATCGTCTCGGCACAATAATGGCAATTGATAGAGTCGGGTAGTCTGACTTATGGGAATAGTGGAATTATCTCTAGTTGTTACGACAGTTTTGTATCCTGGTCCTTCGAATAGTAAACTTTCCAAATTTTCTCTGGACCAAACATCATCCAAAATCACCAGAGTTGGTTTAGCTTGACTCGAAATCAATTGTTGCAGTTTCATCTGCGCATCTTTGATATTCTGAAATCCTGGGCTCTTCTTTCCAGCAAGCTTCTCCCACATAGTATCTAAAATCCCCGTCGGATTTGGCGACTGCGAGACGGTGATGAAAATCACATTGTCACGGAAGTATCCTGTTATGCATGAAGACACTAATTTGTTTTGAGACTAATTACCTTACCATGCACTAATAGATGTAATAAAATCTAAATCAGAGCACAATTATAAATATTTACCTTTGATTTGAAGATCATTGCAGAGAGCCAATGCCAGAGTTGTTTTTCCCCCGCCTCCCATGCAAATCAACCCAACAACTGACACCTCGCTCTGGAACAACAGTCCCTTCAAATCTCCAACACAGCAGTCCAATCCCACATAAAATTGGGATTTGCCAGAAACACCATATGAGGAATCGTCTACCATTGCAGAACTATCGATGAAATTGATCAAAGCCATTTTTTGAACTTCTTAGAAACAGTTAATTTCTTCTCCAATCTGAAACTCGAAGCCTATTATTATGCTACTACCCCTTACAATTTTTCTTGTCTTTCTAATCTTATTAGACATGGTCATTTTTATAGAAGTGGTAGACGCGTCATGAGTTTTTCGCGTTTGCTTCCATGAACTCTGTCAATGAAGCAGAAGGAAGATACGAGGTTTTTGTTACGAGAATTCAATTTGGGGAACATTTTAAATTTGGAAATGAATTCCAAAGTAGGTCAATACGCGTTCAAAGCTTGGCGTGTTTGTTTTGAAAGTTCGTCAAAAGGGATTCAAAGTTTGTCGAGTGTGTTTCGTCAAAGTCCGTCAATACGTGGAGTTTATGTTGATCAACACGTGGAGTGCAAGTTTCCGGTTTAAAAAATTTAAATGGAAGCTTGATTATGGAAAACTGATATCAGTTGGGCCCGTTTGGGTACTGGAATACCATATCCTGGATATGGGCAATTCAGGAAGATGCTGCATATTCAGGAAGATGCTTATCCTAAAAATGAAATCCGGAATATGGTCTGACCCATTTGGTTCACCTAGAAGATGAATGAGAAGATGCATAAGGAATTTTAATTCTTTATTTTTTAATTTCTTTGAATATGGTGTGTGTATACACATGCACACGTGTATACATACATACATACATACATACATGTGTGTATATACACATGTATATATACACACACGTGTATATGTGTATACATGTGTGTATATACGCACATGTTTGTGTATACACACACATACGCACATACACACATATACACACATTTGTGTACATATACACACATACATACGTGTGGTTATACACACAGACATGTGTGTGTATACACACATGTGTGCATATACACATACAAGTGCGTATCCATGCATACACATATACACACGTGTATATCTATACACACGTGTATATCTATACACACATACAGACATGTGTGTATACACATATACACACATTTATGTATATACACACACATATACACATGTGTGTATATATACACATACACACACATACATGTGTGTATATATACACATATATACACACCATACATATACACATACAAGTGTGTATCCATGTATACACATATACACACATGTGTATATACACACATATACACACATACATGTATGTATATATACACACATATGTGTATATACACACATACATGTATGTATATATACACATGTGTGTGTATATACACACACATGTGTATATACACACACATGTGTATATACACACACATGTGTATATACACACACACATGTGTATATATACACACATGTATATACACACATGCATATATACACATGTGTGTATGTATACACATGTATATATATACATCCTTATAGCAATATAATATACATCTTTATAGTCACGGATCCCACGAAATATTAAATTTGGTTTTGTAAAAATTGGAATTGGAATTTGAAATTCCAATTCCACCTATTTAGGTGGAAGATGATATTCCCATTTTGGGGGCAAAATGAGAATTTTGGAATTCCAATTCCATTTTTTCCAAGGACCCAAACATGGAATTTGGCATTATCCAGAATTAGATAATGCCAATTCCTGTCATATTCCAGGAAACAAACGGTCCTTTAAGGTTGGTACAAGGAAAATGCATTTTGGGTTGTAAGTTAAGGTTGGTATAAGGAAATTGTAATTTGGGTTTACAATTTGATGATATTATTTTGTCGAAGCTAATCAATAAGGCTTGATTGGTACATCGAATTAATTTATAAGTTCTATTCTAAAATAAGGATTGGATCCTAAAATGTGGAATTGGAATAAGCATTATTTTCCATTTTTTTAATTAATTTAAATATTTTTAACTTATTAAAAAATTATAATTCTTAAAAAAAAAAAGTTCTTACGAATTTTAATTTTTGAACTTATCATTTTTTTGCTATTTTTTTAATTAAAATATATATGTATTTTTAACTTATATATATTTAAAAATTCTTACAAATATATTTTTTTTTATCAGTTCAAATTTAAATTTTGAATTATTAACTTAAAAAAAAAAAGAGAGAAGATTTAAAAAAAAGTTTTAAAAAAAAAAATTAATTAAAGAAAAATAATTTTTAAAAAAAAATCAAATAATAATAATAATAATAATAATAATAATTTTCCCACAAAACCTAAAGAAATAAATTCTAGGTTTTTTTTGGAATTAATTAATCCAAACATTGGCCCAAAAATGGAGATTAATTTCTAAATCAGAAATTCAAAAAATGGCCACAAATGACGAATTACTTTAATTTAAAATCAATTTGACAATTTCTTGATATTGTGTAAATAAGTTTATTGTGATATTAGTATAGTTGAATTTTTTGATATAGAAAAAATTAGTTGAAGTTGATATTTTTACACTAATGATCATCTATTGAGGGGTATCGATTATGCCAAGTATTAACCAATATTTCTTCTACTAATAGCATCTAAGAAATTATCCTAATCTCATACCTTATATTACAACTCCAAGTCATCGATTGTTCTCAACCATTTAAACTAAATGGTTTTTACAAAAATTACTTTTATTTTTTTAAACCAAATAACTTTCATTATTGTCAATCCTCTAAACACAAAATTCAATATTGTACTTTATCTTTTCTTCATCCAAAACCTTTTGTGTAGCTTGCTTCTAGGTTTGACTGTATTGTAAAAGGGGATGAAGGTTTGTCTATAGTTGTGAGTTGCAAAGCTAAGATCTCTCTAAATACTACTTTTACCCCCAAACCTCCTAACTCTACGGGCTATGGTACTAAGATAGTCACGAAACCTTATGAACTGACTAAAAATAGGCATTTTTCACCCTAGATAACCTCTAGTAAGATGAAACATGCTCAAGCTTTCCTAACAAATTTGCTACTAGCCAAAAAACTCTTTTACTTGGCATGATTCTGCTCCGTTGATTTTAGAATAGATTTCCTCTTGCCTTGTAGAGCAATTAAAAGATAGAAAATTTGTTCCAAAGTTGTAAAAACTTAGCCAAAATAACCTTCTAAATAATAGTTTATATTATAAAAATAATTACTCAACTTTTGACGAGTTGGATAGTGAGGAAATGACTCTAGATATCTTCTCACGCTTAGAGTGTCCTAAATTTTTTGACTTATGTACCCCACATAAATTAGTCTATTTTTTATGAACAATTCTAATTTCCAATTTTGGAAATTTCTTATTTACTAGATGTTAAGGTTTTTTAGCATTCATGATAGAAGATA
>MU228289.1:690127-717876 GCA_018584345.1 Thuja plicata | reverse complement strand
TTCCTCGAATATTATCATAACAACACGTCTAATCATTCACCATTTCAGAATTATAGATTGAATGAACCGAAGCAACTTTTTTAAACTTTCCACAAAGACAATTGCTTCCCAATTTGAACCTTATTGCAGTGTAAGTTAAGGTGCGTTTTCCTTAAATGTTTAATGTGATTTCTTGTCTTTTCCAAGGCAATCTCATACACGTCTTCCTTTTGTAACGGATGCGTCAAGTGGCAGAATACTTGAAGTTACAATGTAACAGCCATTCTCAGCTTATACCTAAAGAAATCTGAATAGCTTTTTTTACACGTGACAAATGTTTGATAATCCTCAATGAAAATGTCCTTGGAATTTGATTCCAAGACTGCATCCTCGTTACTTCTGCGACTAAACACCGTACATTCCATGTGCTGTCATTACATACTTAATCGAAATTAACGCGAAATCACTTTCTTATTGCGTCGAAAGACAACAAATTTTGTCAGGTGTGCGAGAATAAGTAGATCCACTAGTTCTACGAAATTTGTAATTTTCTTTCAACTACTAATAAAAGTTTATTCCGTGGCTCTGCCCCTCTCTCTTTCTATATATATATATATATTCTCTTTTGAGGGGCCTATTGCAATCAGACAAATTGATGAAAATAGGTGTTTCGAGAAAGATATCATTCAGCTTGGAAGCAGAATGAAAGACATTATTATTTTAATTGTATTATTAGTAATTAATTAATCTATAATAATAGTAAATCTACAATAGTAAATTATATTTATTAAATATATAATATTTTTATAATAATATATTAATATTGTTGGATAGGGTTTTGAGTTAACATTAGTATTGTTAAGGCCATGAAATATCACCCTAACTCAGGCATTAGGGCATAAAAATATCTCATGGTAACAATGGAAACCTTCTAGAGTTGTGGGTACCTCTGATTCTCCGGATTCTCCGGATTCTAGGCCAGTTCCTATTGGATTTGGTATATCACTTAGGACTAATTCTCTGATTGGGAAAAGGGAAAAATGGATAACTTGAAAATTGAATAAATAAAATGGGGTGATACACCAAATTGTATTCAGACTAATCAGAACTTGAAACAAGGATCAACATAACACATGTTATTGAGATTTGCAATGGACATTCACTTTTCAACGTATAGGTTGATCTACAGATCTCACTATTAGGGTTTGCACCACCAACAATGAACTGCCAACAAATATATAAATTTTGCAAATAGGCTATATTTTGATAACTTAGAGAAGGAATTGGATTAATTCACTAATCTATACTATAAAACACATTACACAAAATGCAAAAATGGAGAAGAGGAATAATATCATACTCAAAAAAATATGTGAATAATGGGAGCACTTGCTTTATTATCTTCAAAAATCTGCAATGGTTACCTGCCAAGATGCAAAAAACATGCCAAGGAACAAGATACATTCACTTCAACACACTAATGCATAAAAAACTGAACCCTGGTTACAAAAGTATGCAGAAAGTGCAAAGGGACTGATATGTTCACAAAACCACCTTCTCCAAACATTTTGAACCCCTCCCTATGGATAAGAAATCTAGATATATACCAAAATCTGGCCCGTCCAAGAAAATTTGAAAATGGACTCATCCCCTAAAATCACTCCTCTAATCAAGCTAGAAAAACCCTAAAAACTAGGCATAATATATGCCTAAGTCCATGCCCCTAATGTTGGTATTTAAACTACATCTTTTATTAACAACCTCAACCAACATATATGAAATCCTATATACAAACCTTAACCCCAAAACTATACATAAACCCTATACCCATGCCTCTCGGCATACCTTAGGGTCAACATGACCGACACCATGCATAAGCTTTTCAAACTCTCCATCAAACAGTAAAACATCTCCAAAACGTAGAATAAGCTGGTTCTTGTATGAACTGTTGTCGTGCCACTTGGAATGTGGATTCTGAAGCATCTCCCATGTCGCATATTGCAGCCTTGAATAGCATTTACTGCTCCAACGTACTCAGACTCCAAAAGTTTATCAAAACTTGCATTTCCTTATCTTGGTTATTGGATTATTTATATTTGTAAAGACAAGGGTTTGAAACCCTAACTCATGGCATTGCTCACAATGAGATTATGGCAATGATTCTGGTTTTTTTACTTCACTGAACTTGGGCTATAACTTATCACCATGATCTAGAAGTTTGGGTTTTTGATTTGAAGCTCCCTCTCTGTGATTTGGGGCTGGAACTGGAAGTAAGTTTTGTCACTTTACCTTCAATTATGATTGTGGCCAATGTATTCGAGCATGAAGCTCAGGCTTTTTACATGGGTTATATTACACAAAGCTTAGGATTTTTACATGTGCCTAAACATAGAGCTTGGGCTCTTTGACTGGAGTCAATTCCGCTCATTTGAAGCTGGAATCCGGTTGCATCTCTATTGACACTTGTTTTTTAACTCTTGCAACTCTCTAGATAAGTGATCTTTCTATCTTACAACTTTCCATTTGTAGCTATTAATATTCCTGTTGAACTCATTGTTGTATTTTATAGGTTGAAATACTCAAGCTAGTGGTCTTTGTCTTTGATGCTTTCTCCATAATTTATTACAATTATTTGGGTCTTTAGTTGTATGCAACCTCTGGTCAAACTATTTCTTAGCTTTGAAAGCTCGCTGTTAAATAGATTCTTGCATTTATGAACTCAAGTTTTCTTCTGAAGTCTCCTTCATTAGTTTTCTTTACTACTGTCGACTTGGTGCTTTTGCTTGCTGTATGTTGTTGACAGTGACCATATTGTGTACAAGCTCTTGATGTCCTTCTAGTTGTTGGGACCATGACTTATCATTTAACAAAACATGTTTGAAGCTTAATTGTCTGGTCTTCTCAACAGTGGCAAATGTGTTCCATTGTTATTCATGGTCACTTGATTGTAGTAAGAAATGTTGTTCTCACTTTGCATCTATACATATGCATTTTAATTTCCTTGAAGCTGTGATATCTGTGGGGTTCGAGCACAGCTTGTGACACCCATAGACACTTATATGCTTAGCTTCCTAACACTTAAAATGCATCTTTTTTTTTTCCTTTACAAAACACTATCATTTAATTTATCCTATATATGCATATCACTTGCATTTGATATCACTATTGTTGATTACTACTTTGTATATCCATTACTGATATTTCTCTTTTAAGAAAGCATTGCTATCCATATTTCTCTGTTATATGCACGGTTTAGACAAATAAATGATACTTCTATTTAAAATATCACTGCTCTATTTACTAGTAGTCACTCTTTGAATCAACACTGTAATTCATCTTCGTTCTGTACAAGCATAATAATATTACACTTTTAACAAAATCATTGTTATTCTATTTTTAAAAAAACACTGTCAGTCATCTTTTCTGTTATATGCATATTAGTATTATAAAATAGATATCAATGTTATTCACTAGTAACAAAAATGTTTGATCTGTCTCACTACTTTATCTTTGAAGGCACTGTCACTCATTGCATCTGTTCATACACACCCGTACTCGATCCACATTTGATTACTCGGTATTTTTCTTAGTATCAATAGTGTTTGATTTTTTATTTCCATTTACCTTAAAGGGCACTGTTATGAACTACATCTGTATCTGCATAACTTGTCTTGCACTTACTCATTCTGTAGCCTCTTTGGCATCAATACTTGTAAACAATCTGTCATATTTGTGCACAAATGTTGTCATACACTGTCGTTTTGATTGTTCTTATTACTTGTACATGTTGAACACTTGCACATGTTCACGAGGTTCGCGCACAGGCTTGTGACACCAACAAATAATATTTCATATGTAACCTATTTTGAGCAAGTTTACACATCACATTGTCATAGCTATGCCACTTTTGTAAGATATCAGTGCTTTTCATGGAACTTGTGATGGGAAAGGGGATAGTGGACAACTACATTGTTCTAGATTCCTACAGTGTTTGGATCATCAAAGTGATGATCACCCACACACTACAGAAATTTAGGACAATGTATCTAATTATGATTCTCTTCTTCATTGCATCTTTTAAATATAGTAAAGGGTTTTATAAAGATATATGTCCCTTTGATACTACTATTATGTTAGTGTAGATGCATACCTTTCCCTTCCATTCATGTTGTTGACAAATGTGCAATTCTGAAAGTATGATTATCGTATGGTGATTTTTAGGTTTTCATGCATTTCTTAGATCCAATTTGGATCTAACCTTTTTTCTTCCATTATGTAGGACACATGACCTAAAGACCTAGGATGCAGGACAAGCAGAGACAATGAAAATCACATGAAGACTCAGACAATTAAGACAACCAGCTCGTAAGGCAATGCATGGACCCATATACCTCATGCTTCTATCATGCTCTCTTTTGTACATATGTTCCTCTGAGTTCCAATGTGAAAGACGTAATTTGAAAAGAACATTGTTTATCACATTCAGTTTAAATGCACAATGTAATGATCAAGAATGAATTTGAAAACTTGAAAAATGATCAATACTTAGAGTATAATGTATCTGATGATATGAAAGCAATAGCAATGTATCTTATCTATATTAGCTGAATACTAGTATTTGAGAGGTGTACCTTTATGCAATCTTTTGTTGTTTTTTGTTATTATTCTGCATGTACAAAATTAGGATAACAATTTTGGCGATAACTGATGAATGTCTACCTTCTAGACACTTGGACCAGTAGCCTAAAATAGTCCATTAATCACCTAATTGAAAAATTAAACATAGAATTTGGATATAAGAAAGCCCTTTCTCATTTATTGCGTGTATGTTTATGATTGGTGATACTGAAGCAAAAACTTCATTATCACAAATTGTAAATGTATTCCTGATCATTAAGCAAGGATTTTATAGTATTTGTAGATATTGACAACAACATTAAAGGATTCATTTACCTCATTTTTGAATTCTAATAGCTCCCCTTAATTCAATGAAACTTTAACTTTGCAACCCAAACAAACCTTGAACCTCAAAAACTTATTCAAAACTGGGAAAGCTAAAACTAAAAACTAACCTAACTGTGCTTGAAAACACTTGGGGAAAACTGAAAAGCTTAACTACCCTAGCCTAACCAGCAACAACGCCTTATAAACAAAACCATTTACCGGTTCACTGAAATATTTTCCTTTTCTCCTCAAATTGCAATGATGCACATGCTTATAGGCAAATACAAGAAGACTAAAAAGTGAAACATATTTAACCAGATCATTTCACATTTCCTAAAAAGAGAAATTATTTTGACTTACTTCACTCTGCTAATTGAAGAAATTGGCAACTTGGAATGAATCATCAATGCATCATGTTCCACTTGGTCTTCCTTATGAACATGCTCATAATTGGGTGTTGAAGTAAATGAGGCCTTCTCGCTTATCTCCAACAGGGTGAGATACTGGATTGGGCAGCCTCTTGAGAGTATGAACTTAGAGCTTTCTTTGTTTAGTTCTTTACTTTCCTTTATTATCTCTAAATCCTCATGGTGGTCCTGCATTATTAGCAGCCATGTCAACTCCTCCTTCATGGTTAGAGGATCATCATCTTCTGTTAAGTCATCTAGGAGCCCATCAAAACTATTAACGCACTAGAAATCATGAGAATTTGGTTCCATCTTGCATTCGTGCACACAATCTTTAGGAATAATTGTTCCAAAATAGAGCACCCTTCAATAGGCACATAATCTAGCATCTCAATAGCAAGATTCTCACAGAAATATTTAATGATGTTGTCATAACAATACTCTAGGCTTTTATAAGCTTCCTTATCATGAACATTTTGGAGTTGTGTTAATGTCATTGGAATCACATCTTCCTCATATTGATCAACAAAGGAGGTTAACTCATCAACGAGGAGTACAACCATTTCTTCTTTCTCAAATATTCTCCTGCAGCCAATGATGCAGTTTGTTAACTATCTTGCTCAAATTATGTAGGCACCTCTGTAAATAAATCAGTTACCTCCTATCTCAACTGGATCTTCTCTTGATCTTATGCTACATGTTTTATCAGATTTAAAATAATAACATCAACCTCCCTTTCATCTCCCTGGTCTTGAGATGGCTCACATGGGGTAACCTTGATAAGATTTGGCATCTGCAAGCTAGGATGCTGAGTCCATGAAGGTTGCCATGACAACTTGATATCTTGGTCATTTGGTTCAACTACATAACATAACTTAGATTGAAGATCAATAAAGTGGGCTGGTTGACTACGCTTACTCAAGGGCTCTTGTAGGGGATGTCCTATCTCTTTTGTAGGTTTATAACCCTTAAAAATAGGAATCTCAAGCTTGGAACCTTGTTGAATTGTAGGCTAATTTAGGGTACAAGAAGCTTTTTGAGCTTGTAGCTCTTGTAATCTTGCCATTAACTGCCTCATTTTCTCCTCTTTCTATGCAACCTGCTTGGAAAATAACTCATGCTCATACCTTTGAGCCTCCATCTCTTGCCGGTGCATGTGAGATTGATAAGATAGCTCCTCTTACTGCATGCCATACTCATGTTCTCACTCCATGGAGCTCAGTTTCTCTTGAAAGTTCATCAAAATATCATCAAGGTTCATGTTTGCAACATGCTAGAGATAATTCTAGGATTCATTAAAGAAGCTCTCTTGTAGTTGTTGGTAGGAATGCTACCAAGAACTTCATGATAAAATAGAGGATAGTAATCCATTTTAGGCACTAAATCTGCATAAAACTACTAGATATGAACTTAGAGTCACCAAATTTGCAAACAATGACCTCTCAAAGGTTAGCAACCTACTGGGTGCATACACAAACAAGTAAGAACTATGAAAACTATGACCTTTTGGTCCCACCGGGCATGCAAAAAATTGTTAAGGCCTTGAAATATCACCCTAACTCGGGCATTAGGGAATAATAATATCTCATGGTAACAATGGAAACCTTCCTGAGTTGTGGGTACCTCTAATTTGGAAGGAATCTCCAAATTCTAGGTCAGTTCCTATTGGATTTGGTATATCACTTAGGACTGATTCTCTGATTGGGAAAAGGGAAAAAGAGATAACTTGAAAATTGAATAAATAAAATGGGGTGGTTCACCAAACTAGATTCAGACTAATCAGAACTTGAAACAAGGATCAACATAACACATGTTACTAAAATTTTCAAAGGACACTGACATTTCTACGTATAGGTTGACCTAAAGATATCACTATTAGGGTTTTCACCACAAAAAATGATATTCCAACATACATAAAAATTATGCAAATAACCTATATTTTGATAGCTTAGAGAAGGAACTGGATTAATTCACTAATCTATGCTATAAAACACATTACACAAAATACAAAAATGGATAAGAGGATTGATATCAAACTCTGGAAAATATGTGAATAATGGGAGAAATTTCTTTATTTTCTTCAAAAATCTACAATTGTTACATGCCAAGATGAAAAAAACATGCCAAGGAACAAGATACATTCACTTGGACACACTAATGCATCAAAAATTGAACCCTAATTAAAAAAGTATGCTGAAAGTGCAAAAAGATTGATATATTCACTAAACCACCTTCTCCCAACATTATGAACCCCTCCCTATGGATAGGAAATACATATAGATACCAAAATGTGGCACCTAAAAGAAATTCTGAAAATGGACTCATCCCCTAAAATCAGTCCTCAAATCAAGCTAGAAAAACCCTAAAAACTAGGCATAATATATGCCTAAGTCCATGCCCCTAATGCTGGTATTTAAAATACATCTTTTATTAAAAACCTCAACCAACATATATGAAATCCTATATACAAACATTAACCCCAAAACCATACATAAACCCTAAACCCATGCCTTTTGATATACCCTAGGGTCAACATGACCGACACCATGCATAAGCTTTTAAAACTCTCCATCAAAGAGTAAAACATCTCCAAAACGTGGCATAAGTTGGTGCTTGTATGAATTGTTGTCATGGCACTTGGAATGTGGATTCCAAAGCATCTCCTTTGTTGCCTACTACATCATTGAATAGCATTTACTGCTCCAACGTACTCGTACTCAAAAAGTTTGTCAAAACTTGTATTGCCTTTATCCTGGTTATTGGATTATTTTCATTTGTAAAGATAAGGTTTTGAAACCCTAACTCATGGTGCTGCTCATACTAAGATTATGGGAATGATTCTTGTCTTTTTACTTCACTAAAATCAGACTGGAGCTTATCACCACGATCTGGAAGTTTGGGTTGTTGATTTTAAGATTCTTCTCTATGATTTTGGGCTGCAACTGGCTGTAAATTTTATCGCTTTACCTTCAATTATGATTGTGGCCAATGTATTCGAGCATGAAGCTAGGGATTTTTAAATGAGTTTTACTACACAAAGCTCAAGATTTTAACATGTGCCTAAATATAAAGTTTGGGCTCTTTGACTAGAGCCATTTTCACTGATTTGAAGCTAGAATCTGATTGCAACTTTGTCGACACTTGGTGTCTAACTCTTACAACTCTCAATATAAGTGATCTTTCTATCTTATGACTTTTTATTTGTAGCTATTAATATTGTTATTGAACTTGTCCATTTCATAGCTTGAAATACACGAGCTGGCAGTGTTTGGCTTTGATGATTTCTCCATAATTTATTGTAATTATTTGGGTCTTTAGTTGGATGCAACCTCTGTTCATTATTTGGGTTTTTAGTTGGATGCACGTTGTTCAATAGATTCATGCATTTTTTAAGTCGGGTTTTCTTTTGCAGTCTCCTTTGTTAGCTGTCTTTACTACTATCAACTTGGGGCTTTTGCTTGCTATCTTTTGTCGAAAGTAACCATATTGTGTACATGATCTTGATGTCCTTCTTGTTGTCAGACCTGTGACTTATCATTTAACAAAACATGTTTGAAGCTTAACTTTCTAGTCTTGTCGACAGTGGTGAATGTGTTCCATTGTTATTCATGGTCTCTTTATTGTAGTAAGAAATGTTGTTCTCAATTTGCATCTATACATATACATTTTAATTTCCTTGAAGTTGTGATGTCTATGGGGTTCGAGCACTAGCTCATGACACCCATAGACACTTCAATGCTTAGCTGCGCGACAGATAAAATGCATCTTTTTTTTCTTTGCACAACACTGTCATTTGATTTATGTTGTATATGCATATCACTTGCATTTGATAGCACTATTGTTGATCACTTCTTTGTATATGCATTACTGATATTTTTCTTTTAGGAAAGCTTTGCTATCCATATTTTTCTGTTATATGCATAATTTAGAGAAAGAAATGATACTTCTGTTTAAAATAACACTTCTCTGTTGACCAGTAGTTACTCTTTGAATCAACACTATAATTCATCTTCATTCTGCATAAGCATAACAATATTACATTTGTAACAACATCACTGTTATTCAGTTATTAGAGAAACACTGTCATTCATCTTTGCTTATTTTCAGAGACGATTTGAATTCAGACTCAATAGTTGGTAAGACAATGTTGTCATAGTTTTTTTTTTTTTTTTTTTTTTTTAAATCTCAAATCAAATAAGTCTACCAATCAAACTATTAAAAGTAATATTATTATTTTCTACTGCTCCCATTTCTTTAATTGCAAATACTCTAATAGCATAAAAAGGTAGTAAGGCTCTAAGAATTTTACTTACAACTGTTTCTTCCTCAATTACTCCTCCTACTCCTCAGATAGCATTAACAACTTCCTTGATTCTGCTACTATAATGAGTGATGTTCTCTCCTTCTTTCATTCTTAGATCATCAAACTTTCCTATTAGGCTTTCAACTTTAGCTCTCATCTTATTGGTGTCTCCTCCATGTATTAGCTTGAGTTTGTCCCACATTTTCTTTACAGAGGTACATGATTTGAAATCTTCAAATTCAGCATTGGATAGTGAAAAAAAAGTTCTATCATCATAGAATTGTGTTCATGTTTCTCTCTCAATTGATCAACAGTTAGAGGTCCAGTAGGTGGAACATATACAGTATCCAAGTAATGTGTGACATCATTTCCAATACCTGATAGATGAATTATTATCCTACTTTTCCATGATGAAAATTTTTCTTTGTTCAACTTAGGTACATCCTTTTTACTCATCTTGTGATCTCTAGTTTGTCCCTTTAAACTCTCTTCCAAGGACCAGATCTCTGATACCAATTGTTATAATAACTGAGAGGGAGGGGGGGGGGGTGAATAAGTGGCCTCAAAATAATTCCAAAAATCCAACCAAAACTTATATCTCCAATATAATATCCTCTAGTTATCTTTCAGTCCATCAAGATGTATGCCTTAAATAATATTAACAAATATTAATTTCTTGGTAAGATATACTGTTTATCTTTTCTAAACTTTATCGAGTAGAAGTAATTAACTTTAGAGTTTACCGACCAATCTAGTATTACTAGTGTGTAAAACAAAATATCAATTCAATGAAAGAAATACACATTTGACACATGGATTTTAATGTGGAAAGCTTGTTAAGAGAAAAACCACTTGGGACTGGTAACCCACAATTTTCACTCTTCTGAAGTGAGCTCGGTGAAGAGCCAACCTTGTTAAAGGTTAAAAACACACTATTATGTGTGACCTTATTAGAGGATTTAAAACTAATAGTTTTCCTTTTGACCTAGCAATCACTATGTTGTCAAAAAGAAAACCTTTTGATACTCTTGAGTATATCAATACAATAAAGATTGTTAAATCCCACTTGGTTAAGAGATTTTCTAAATCAATGGTTAAATTGATACAGTAAATGATTTGTTCAATAATAAAATTTTAACTTGTAGATTTTAACATCTATTTTTAGTCCAATAATACCTCTCTAATTAATATGGTCTTCATTTTATTTTCTCTCTTTCTTTGTTCTTTTTACTCGTTGAATGTTATGTCCTCTGTTGCTCGATATCTACCAAATTCTTTGGCTCTGTTATTCAACCTATATGATCAGATCTACATGAAGATTTCTATATTCACCAGAATTGTATTCAACATTCCTTTCCTTCATAATGAATTCCTTTTCTATTTATATAGACATGATTAGCTGCTCAATCTCCTTGTTTTTTTGTACATCACTTCTTGATCCGTACAACTCACCATTCTTGCTTCAATTCATAAAGCTCTTCTTTAGTTTTATTTCACAAATCTCTCCATGATAGATGGGAATAAATCATTCTTAAAATCTCCCTCTTTCCTTTAGTTCAATTGATCGTTAATAATAAAGCAATCAATCAGTCAGTCTAAATATAGCTCTTGCCACCTAAGTGTTTTTTCACTCTTTAACTTTAGTTTTGATAGGTCATTAACTCTACTTAGCTCGGTCATTGACTCCAATTATGCTCTGTAGCAAATTTATTTATGCTCGGTATACACTATGAACTTCTCAATGACATTTTCATAGTAATGCTTGCTCAGTTACTATGATGCTTAGTTTATACTGTCTGTCGATGTGCATTGTCCTTCGGTGTTTATTGTCACTTGGTGTATACTAACTTTTATGTTTTACCGATAACATAAACTTTGTCTCTTCAGTCTCTTACTGTATATGATAATATGTGTATGAGCAATCAGATTATATAAATTTGACATCAATGACAATACAATACATTAACTGATTTAATGTATTGCATTAACTTTTGCATCTCAGTGATCATCAACTTATCATCTTCAAACATTCAATCAGTTATAGCTCATCAAAAGGACCAATAAAATTTGCATAATGATCAAGGGGGAAACATGTATACCCCCCTCCTTATGATGCCAACATAGAACAATGGTGGCAACATAAGGAATAGAGAACAAGGATACCTACTTCTAAAAACAAGGAGATATCATACAAAAACATCTTTACTTGTAACCTTAGCAAAAAGGGAATACTCTTGTTAGTGAAGTAATATATAATTATGAAAGGATATTCACAAATGGAAAGAGACCCTTGAAAGGAAGAGATCTTGGTAAAAATACATCTACCTTCAAGATGAGTTCTTGAACAAAGATAATATCTTGAAGACATGGAGGGGAAGAGAACAAGAATGTATCCTTTTAAATCCTCCTATCACTAGGCAAAAAGGGATTCTTGATGAAGGATATCACATTGTAAGATCCCAACTAAGGGTATTTATTTAGGTTGATCATAGTTTCACAAATAAGGAAGAGGACATTCTCGAGTATTCACACCTCTTGAATAAAAATGAATCACAAATCAAAATGAACAATTCCCAATAAGAAAAGAATGTCACATGATAAACAAACACCACTATACTAACAAAATTTGATCCTTTGAGAGAGAAAGAAGAAAAGGAGGCCAGCCCCCAAAGGGTGAAGATGGGAGAAAAGATACCACATTATAAAATCCTAAGTGATAGATCTTTTATAATAGACATGGACTTAAGACCAAGAATAAGTTGCAAAGAAGGATGTAAAATATCCCAACACAAGACAAAAAAATTCATGCAAGAAAGGAAATCATACTATAAAATAAACAAGTCAACAAAGGAATAATGGATATTTTAGAAAGGAAGAAAGAAACCATAAAATCCCTAAGAGGAAGATCGTCTATAATAGACATGGTCTTTGAAGCATGAAAAATATTGTTAACAAAGATGAAAATGATCCTTGCATGAAAATAAGAATATCATGCAACAAATAATTTACCACTATAAATGGTGTAAACCCTCAAAGAGAGAAAAATAGGTTCTAAAAAAGGAGAAAGGATGTCACATTATACAAATTTAGCCATAAAAAAAACAATTACAAGACATATACACTTCTATATAAGGAAGATGTTGTAAAAAAGAATATCAATCCCCTAAAGAGAAATATTATAAACAATAAAGTCCATCTATTGAAGGACATCATAGTGTAAAATATTTACCCAACAAAGAGATAATGAATCCTTTAGAAGGGGAAGTGAAGAAGGTAGAGAGAGGCCTTTCCCCCAAGCAAAAGGACAAGGTAAAAGATCTATTATGTTGCTCAAAATGAACAACATGTGAAAAAATCCACTATTGATGTAAACTATTAAGTTACATGATGGAGAATAACATAATAGGAAAGGGAGATGCTAAGGTATATTTATTTATGTCAAGAAAAAGTATAAGATTCATAGTTAAGAAAATAAGAGATGTTTCTACTAAATCTTGAAGAAATTTTCTAAACTCCATACAATAAGCAAGATAATATTTATTGCTATGATGAAAAATATATAGAAATAAAAAATCAATAGGTCTTTTATTCTTTGTAACATGTATGTAAGGAAAAGAAATTGTAGTGTATTATTTAAGTCTCCAAACAATTCTTTTAGCCAAAGCCAAACAATCATCAATATGAGGTGTAACAACATATGTTGATAAAATAATGTCTAAAGGAAGTTTTTTTTTTTCTCTAATGAAGAACAATTAGAAGAAGGAAAAATGTTGTCTTGAGCTATAAATTCTCGAACACATCTAGTAATTTTTGTATTAGGATCTATACACATTTTTATGCATTATTCATTAATACCAAGACCTTGTCCACTATAGCCTTTGTTAGTGGACATATTTTTCCTATTTAGAACTTTTAAATTAATAGCTGACTCCTATCCCAGCCGAGAGAGAAATCCACTACTGTAAGTTGAGTTAGTCACCCACAACTACACTCTTTGCATCCAAGGTGCAACTACCTTGTAGAATGATCAATATTTTTACTCCTTTATTTTAAAATAATAATTTTAAATGATACTTTTAACCAAAAAATACTAACGGAATTAACATTCCATTATAAGATTATAAATGAAATGTCATGGCCTATCATAAATACACTCAATGACAAGCCAACTAACTTGAAAATGAATAGGAAAAATATTCCAGAATTGATCTCAAAGATTGATTCTGACATGAAAAATAAAGAACTGAAGAAACTTAAATAGCATACACATAGATCATAGTAGCAAGTAATCCAATTCCAACTAAAATTAAATATACTCTTTTCACTTAACCAACTAATCAAAGAAACACCATAATCTGATACATAAACAAAATAATATTATATTCATATGCTATCTAGTCTTAACCGTACCAAAATCCCAAAATTCACAATATAAAGATGTCATTTTTTAAAAATCCAGAGAGCCAAACCCTAACCGAGTGGCAAGAATTAAAATATATAGCCACGCAAGGCGTATTCAGTTTCAAAAACTAACTTGTCAAAACCTAGCCAAAAATTATTTTCTCCAAATCAACTAAGATAAAACATAGCAAAACCAAAGGATTATCTCCAAGCACAATCTAGTCAGCTTTTGGGGGAGGTAGTATCTTTGGGTTGATCAGGGACATGTGCAGCACTCCATTCCTCATACACAGCTATGAAATTAGCTATAATATGTCGGTTGAGAATCTTAATACCTCCTATCTACTGATTCCATATTTTTTGGCCATTCTGAATGTGTCCTAGTTTACTTTTGCATACCTCCAGATGCTCAAGGCCGATCACCAATGTGGAATCTACTTGGGCTATGGTTGAGAAATCCTTTATTTCCAAGTCCTTTGTTTCTTTTAGGGTGCTCATCTTGTTCCTGAATGATGCAATTACTTGATCTTCCTTCCTGTTTGGATACTCTTCATTCCCCATTATCTTAATATCAAGCTATTTAAGATCATTGAGCTGATGATTTCATTAAGGCAATTGAGTTCTTTAAGGAGTTTTGATAACTCCTATATTCCTTGTTCAACAAATTCATTTCTCCATTCCATGTTCACCTTGGCCATGAATAGTGAGTTTTAATCAAGCTATGGTACTTTTCTTTCTACAAAGGAACTTGGCTACACCATAGGTCTGAATCTTCTCCATATTTGCAATCTCATTATACCATTTTTTTGTTTCTTCCACCCAAGTGGTAATCTCCGTTTCTAACTCCTTGGAAATTATGAGAGTCTGATGATGAGTTTTTTCAATGTCTGAAACATAATTCACTTCTTCCTTAGTGACCTTGTCTATCCAATCAAAAAAAAAAATTGATACTGCTCTGTCTCTCTACACTTGGTCCAGAAATTTATGACTTGAGGAAGACCTTACATTGATTGTAGGAGATACTTGTGCTGATGCTAATGGTTCAAGATTTTCAAGCACATGAATGTATTCAGCCATAAGGTTCAAAGATTTCTTAAGAAATTTCTAATCCCTCTAATCCTTCCATATTCTCTAACTAATTTTATGATTCCTTGATCCAAATACCTTCACATCAATAGATCTAGTTTCTTGACCCAGATTCACCTTTTTAACAATGAAGTCTTGTTGACAAACTTCATTACTACTTTTACTAGTAGAAGGCTTGAAAATTTTAGCAATCCAGTGTCCTGTATCTTTGTCCACATCTATCAGTGCTTCATTTTTAGGCTTCTTACTCTTGGGTATCATTCGAAGGTATTTACTCAACATATCTCTAACTAGTGTGGATACAGGAGCTATTCTACGCTTCTTTCTCATAGATAGGTCGATCCAATTTAGAACCTTTGTAATACTCTTATTCTGAAGAGTGTAAAAATATGAAGGGTTACCCAATGCCAATAAATCCTTGCTAGCCACTTCTACTTCTATTTTTTTACCCTCAACTTCTACTTCTGTTTGTTTACTTAGACTTCCCTTTAATTTATCCATGAATGACTCCTTTTCTTTCTCTTTTTTGCCCTCTTTTGCTTCTAAGTCCACCAAAATGTGAGGGAGTTGGGTGGATTTGATTTTCCTATTGCTCCTCAAATGGGTAATCCTTACAGTTGGCTACATAAGAGAAATTTCTTTCTGTTTAGGGAAATTATTTTCTTCTAACCCCAGTTCACCTATAGGAGACAATTGTTCAATCTCATTAGTACATGTGGGTGGGGATCCAAATTTTGGGGTTGTTGAATCATCTTTGGGCTTTTGTTCAACCCCTTTTGATTTTTCCTTCCCTTTATCTCCTAGCCATTGTTTTTTTCTTCTTATAACATTGTGAGTCTTGGATCTGACATCTTCCTCTTCTCTTAAATATTCCAGACAATTTCTAGGATGGGCATACATTCAAAAAGCTCTACATATTTAGGGCGTAAGACATCCTCATTTCTATCATCTTTGATCCCTTTAACATTAATTGTTACTTTCAGGGTGACAATCTATCTTAGTGTGAACTGAGACCAAAGCCTTTTTCTTACTTTGTATTCATCTAAATAATTAGTCCAATAATCTTATAGCTTTGGTTGATGGAGGAATGTGACATCTACAGGGGAATGATTTGCAAAACATATTTTACTATCAAAATAGATTTTGGCTTGATAAAACTTGAAGTTCATCCTTTTCAATTCAGCTTCTAAGGATGATGTGTCTTGCATGATCTTACAATGGTAATGACCAAGTTCAATAGGGAATAAGCATCTAGCTCTTATTCTGAGCTTGTACTTATTTTCACCCTGAACTAATTGCCTTCAAAATTCTATTATGATATATTTGTCTAGGAAATATTTTTGTAATTTTAACCTCTCTAATGAAACATCCAATCCCCAGGGAAGTAAACCTTGGAAATTATATGTAGAAACTCCTGTATGTCTTGATCAATTCAATGGCCTCCTCAGGAATCCTCTGATTTTATTTTCCTCTTAGTTCAAAACCAAGTTTGGCTAAGAAAATGTCTTAAACTCTTCTAAAAATTTTGTGATTCCTTTTCTTTTGTAGAAAGGAATAGTATTTAAATATCTTCATGTCTTCAGTCCATGGTTCATGAGATAGACCTTCCCAGTCTCTGCAACAAGCCAATATATAGAAAATGTATGATGTCATATTAAAATTAGCGACCTTTTCCACCTCAGACAGCTTCTCATCAAGCTAGTCTACTATGATGTTAGCCCAATCAACATACTCTCCATCACCAAGAATAACCTAGATAAAAATGTACATCCAATCCTCCCACACAATATCATTTGGGTTTCCTTTCACTCTTTTCAATAGACTAACCATATCTCTCACATCTTCAATCAGGTGACCTTTCTTCAATGGTCTAGGTAGACAAGATCCTCCCTTCTTTGGTTTCAACAAATAGCTTCTGGCTATGGTGTTGTTGAAATCTCTTGTATTCTGGTAAAAATATGCTTTCACTTTGTGAATAGTCCAGTCTCCATAGGTTTCAGAAGACGGGATTCTTAAGGCCACCTTAGCTACCTGCATGTTAACATATACCAACACATCACCAAAAAAGGTGTGAATGCACCTATAAAATTTATCATATCTGTTGCAACACTCCGTTACTAGTTTAGGGAAAGTTTTAACTTTAGCAAATCTCACGGCTTCTAACAGTCCACTTTATGCAATTTTAGAAGCCATTGATTTTTCTTCCACCTTTTTTAACCTACCCACTAGTTTTCCTAAAGTCACCTCTACTATAAGTGTGTCCCCCATCTTTGGAAGATAGTTGGTTAAAGGACTCGACTTTCTTTCTTTTCGAATGTTCAATTTAGAAGAATACATAAGTAGACTATAGGAAAGCTCTAAAAAGGAGCATAAGATAAAGCATAAATACTTGGGAAAGCTTAACTTTCAGAGCATTTAAGATTCAAAATAATAAATTACCAGAGGCTTTTCTTGAAACTCACCATTTTTTCTGTATCTGGCCTTTGAGAAGAAAAATTTACCTCACGACCATTTACCTTTTGTTGCAACAACCAATAACTTGTGTATACAGAGTGAACAAAAGAAAAATAATTTTAATATAAATATTTGCTTTGACTATTATACCTCTATTAATGGAAACTTGCCTCGATTTAATAACACCCACCACCTTTTAATGTGAATGATACTTAACACATATTCCATTTCCATTTAACCATCACCTCCATCATTAAGCATTTAATAGCTGTCTTTTCAAATATTTCCCACAATATTAATATAAGATCTAGCACGTGATGTTCAAATTTGGCATATCGCATCCTCAAACTTTGAACTTTGAATCATGAGAAAGAGATTCAAGGTCTAGAGTTCATCATGCTATAAACATTTTGGGCTGACCAATATGCCTAGGTCCCACAAAAATACACTAATTACAAGACACTTGAACTTTGAACCAAAAATCTTAAGGTTCAAGTTCAAGGTTCAACAATTGCAAATTCTCATGACAAGGGAAAAGACTAGCATATCTTGCAACTACATGAGCGAGACGTGAAGAAATTTGAACTTGAAGTTCAAATTCATAGTTCAAAGTGTGGAATGCGCATTACACTGATGAACACAAAGACAAAGACAACTTGTTATTTGAAACTAGATGGACTTGGAACTTTGAACTTTGAGGGTTCAGGTTCAAGGTGCACAAGAGAAATTGACTTGGTTTGCACAAGATAGGATTTTAAAAGGGGTGACTCCAAAATCATGAAACAACCTTATTGAGTAGTAATATCATAACCTACATTGTAATTATCCTTTGATAGAGATTCAAGGACATTTATATTGAGCTTTGTGAAAGTGTGTGATATAAAGGGGAATATGAGGGGAAATGTTTGTTAGAATGTGAAGTTGATTCTATTACTGATGTTATTATTAATTTAGTTATCATTAATATTAACATATCTTATGCTTCTTCATATTGTGGTTATAGCGGTTGTCATACTGATAGGATGTGTATATTGGTAGAAGTGTTAATAGATAGAATTTTCTTTTGGTGCTAGTTCTACGTTGTGTGAAACACTTGGTGGATCATTTTTTAGGTCGATCCTTTCTAGAGCGTGTTAACCTTTTTTTCAATCCAATTCATTGTTATGTAACGTGTTCATCATGTCCATTGGAACTGATGGATTTGGAGTTAGTGTTGTGTGTTGGCATGTGGAAGGAAAATTGTATTAGTCAAGGTGGTCCACATTTCATTCCATACCACTATGGGAATATCTTGGTGCATCCTATTTCAAATTGAGCTTGGCCAATGTGTTTAATGATATCAAGCAGTAAAAGAAGGGTGAGGATTCTTGTTGTTCATGTGGATCATGTTTTTCTTGTATTTGAAATGATTACAAATTTATTTCTTGAGATCTACGTGTTGTTGATCATGCCCATGGCAGATTGTTGGTGATACTAATTTCAATGGTGGATTCAATTTTGTTTTAAATAATTTGGCTGTGAGCCTCTTTGTATTAGTAGTGAGCATTTTTCATATCTAAGGGTAGTTAGCCTAAATGGCAGTGAGCCTTAACTAAAATGAGCATAACTTCTAGTGAGCCTTTTTACATATCACCTCAATCGGTGTTCATATTTCATGAGAATTAGCTTCTCTGTGGTTTTTCCCCGTTTGAGTTTTCTATATAAAGCTAAATGTTCTATGTGTCGATGTTCTTATCTTTACATGTTTAAATTTTCCATGGATGTTTTATATGCTTAACCAAAAGATCATAAGTTTTTACTACTATCTAATAGTTTACCAACAAAAAAAATTATAAGTTGTGTGGGAATAACTGATTCACTCCCCCTCTAAATTATTCATCTCATTCAACAATTGGTATCAAAGTTTGGTTCCTTGATGAAGAGCTTAACTGCTTGACAAAGATCCAATGGCACATAAATTGAACATTCCCACATTTGATGGATCAGACTACAGTTCATGGAAAGATCAGATGAAAGGTTATTTGGTTTCGGTTGGTTACAAGACCTGGAGCTATGTCGAGACAAAGTATGTATTTCCTCAAAATTGGATTAATCTCAAGATGAGATGGAGGCATATGGGGAAAATGAAAAAGCAAGGTATGATATCACTAGTTCTATATCAAAGACTAAATTTGTTGAGGGTATTTCTTTGAAGAATGCTTTTGAAGTTTGGGAAAATATCGAAGAGATCTATGAAGGGAATGATAGAGTTAAGTTAAATTAAAGAATCAAGTATATCTAAGAGACACTATGATAATTTAAGAATGGAATATGATGAGGATATGAAATGTTATTTTCAGAGAGTTGAGAATGCGATAAATGAAGTAAAGAACCAAGGAGGCAGTATTACCGCTGAAGACATCATGGAAAAAATGTTGATGAAATTACTAGATGGTTACAGTGATAAGATCTCTACAATTGAGGAAGTAGTTTTGGGTCAGTTTTGGAGAGTATATAATGGCTGAGACATTATGAACCTAGGTACATAATGACTGAGAGGCTATGTACCCTATATTTTAGGCTCAAACTTTAGCAAGATCTTTGTCAAGGTTTAGAATTTCTAGATCTACAACCATGGTTCTGTAGTTGATTCCTACACACATAAAAACAATAAAGAAGTTGTTTCTAAAGGGGTTTTCCTATGTCAAACCCCTATTTAGGAATCAACCTTAAAACTTTAATCAAATTGAATAAGGAAAGATGAAATAGAAGCTAGATTTTAATCATGAAATTACCTCATGCTTTGATGATGTAATGTCTCTTTTGATGTGATTAAAACTGTTAATGCAATAGCTTGAAATCCAAATAAAACAAATAATTAAATCATGAAAGATAAGTGGTAAATGATGGATGTTGTAGTTTTCCAAAATGCTTGATGAAGAAGGAGAATAATACTTTTAAGGATTGGATACTTGGATGCTTGAAGACCTTGAGAATACTCTTGAAATTTGATTGCTTGATTCTTGATAAATAATTCTTTCCAATATAAATGGATACCAAAATGAGGAGAGATAGTGTGTTTATATACTTAATCCATCATTTCAGGGGATAAAAATTAGGCATTTCAACTATAAATCAAAATCCCCCACTAAATCACTTAGGCAGTTCAAACATTCTTTACCTAGGTATAGAATATTTGAAATATTTTTTACCCACTAATCATGTCCTAAATTTAGATTGTGGACCCTAAAAATTTGGGGAGTGCTAGCTTCCCATGATCCCAAAGGATTTTGTAAATACTGTCATCACCCTATTTGTGATATAGAGAAGTGCTTCCATTTGAATAATATTATCCAAGACCTCATCCATAACAATACCAACACATTATCATGGGAGGTGATTTTAACGCTATACTCAAAGCCTCAAAAAAACTTGGAGGAATTAGCCCTCTATTGAAAACAATCCAAGATTTTTCGCAGTTTGTTAAAGACAATAACTTGTTGGATATAGAACCAAACAATGGATCCTTCACATGGATGAGCAGAAGAGATTACTTCTCACACATTGCGGTAAGATTGGACCAATTCTTAATATCACAAGAATGGAATCTCTCGGCTTTTTCTTTCCAATCTAAAATTTTGGCCATGCCTCATTCGGACCATTTTCCAATATCTCTCCACTTCCAAGCTCCTACAACTAATCAGAGAGCCAAGCATCAGCCGACCTTTAAATTTTAGAAAATGTGGCTCCGTCACCCACAATTATCACCCCTTATTCATCAATGGTGGATCAGTGCACCTTGGTGTGAAGGGTCCAAAATGCACCAGTTTGCAACCAAATTGAAGTATGTCAAGAAACATATCAAAAAATGGAATGAGCTAACTTTTAATAATATTTTCAAAGAAAAAGAAAAGGTCCAGCAAAATCTAGTTGACATTCTTGAGACGACATTCAAACAAGCTATGGACAAGGATAATTTTGAGTAGCAGAAACAACTCCAGCAAGAATGGGAAGAATTATGCAAAAGAGAAGAGGTCTACTGGCATCAAAAATCTTGAGAATTATGGTTAAAAGAGGGTGAAAAAAATACTCAATACTTCCATGCTTCTGCACAACAGAAAAGAGATGAAAATTGCATATTCTCCATTAATAAAGCAGGCAATGGAATCACAGTATCGGATCCTGAAGGTATTTAGCAGGAAGGGGTCAACTTCTTTGAAAACTTACTCACATCACCCTACTCACAAGAACCTGTAGATCAGCAACTCCAAAAAATTCTGCAAGGTATTCCTCCAATCATTATAGTAGATGATAATGCAGATCTTATGGCACATTTCACTATGATAGAAATGAAAAAAGTTGTATTTTCTTTGCCCTAAGACAAGTCTCCAGGGCCTGATGGATTCACAGCCCTTTTCTACCAAGTATTATGGGACTTGATTGGATGGGAAGTTCTCAGAGTGATTGAAGAAGCAAGGAAAAGTAGAGGTATGCTAAAATATTTTAACAACACAAATATTAAGATAATCCCCAGGATCAAAGTTCCCAAATCATTTTCAGATTTCAAACCAATTTTGCTCTCCAACACAATATATAAAATCATTACAAAAGTGATATACTTGAGATTACAATAGCTGATCCCAAAGCTAGTCTCTCTTGAACAAGGAGGATTTTTCCTAGGAAGAGACACTATGGAGGGTGCAATGGTAGCACACGAGGTTTTGCACTCAATTAATACAAGAAAGTCTTGAAATTTTGTCATTAAACTAGATATGATGAAAGCATATGACAAAGTCAATTGGACTTTCCTTATTAATGTACTAAAAAAATTTGGCTTTGCGGATAGCTGGTATAAATGGATTAAGGCCTATATACCAGGGGCAAGGTTCTCAGTACTAATCAATGGGGTCCCGGCCGGTTTCCATCAATGCAAGGAATTAGACAAGGTGACCCTTTATCCCTGGTCCTTTTCATTTTAATGGCTGAAGCTCTAAGAAGATACATTAATGTTTAACAAGTTCTTGGCCTTTGGATAGGTTCAAAAATAGGGGATTCAGAAACATCAGTCACTCATTCTCTATTAGCGGATGACACTCTTCTATTTGGAGCCTCGAATAGTAGAGAGGCAAAACAAATCAAACAGACCATGGATCTATATTCTGCATCTTCTAGACAAGTCACAAATGCCCAAAAATCCAAAATATATTTTTTCAACACCAATCAGATTATCTCAAAAAAAATTGCAAATCTTCTGGGCTTTACAATTGACTTCCTACCATCTGTATACCTTGGCATTCCTTTCTTCATGGGTGAAAACAAGTGTACACACTGGTCTCCAATCATTGACAGAATTAAGTCCAGAACAGTGGCTTGGAAAATGAAATGGATATCACTAGCAGGGAAAATACTTCTAATCAAAACAATGATGGCTACTATCCCTAATTACTACCTTTCAATACTGAAAGCTCCCCCTTCAGTGATTTAGACAATCCAAAAGATAATTTGCCACTTTCTTTGGACAAGAAATATTAATGGAGAAAAGAAAATTCCACTTTTCTCCTTGCAAGAAATGACATAGGTGAAAGCCCTGGGAGGGGTAGGCATACATGATCTGTCAAATCAAATCAAAGCCTTTGGGGGAAAACTTGTTTGGCAAATGTACCAAAAACTAGAAAACAAGTGGTGAAAAATTATGCATTAGAAATATCTAGACATTGCTTGCCCCTCCAAAATATTCACTATCAGGGACCCTCCTAAAGGATATGCCATTTGGGATTTCATGATGGCCTCGAGAGAAATTGTCACTAAATATATTAAATGGGAGGTAAACAATGGGCAAAAAGTTAAATTTTGGAGAGATTCCTGGAATGGTTCACCTCCCTTACTTCAAACAGGACAACAGGATGATTTGGCACTAAACACTAAAGCACATTGGGGAATGTATCTAGTTGATTATAAATCTGCAATATGCCTATTCTCCAATAAATTTATTTGGAAAGACCTGGTTGAACTGTCCATCTCTCCATAGGATAGAGATACAATGAATCAAATTTTCCAAGGCAAGGTGGTTATCCTCTCAAACAAAGAGGACAAACTTCTCTAGGCTCTAGCAAAGGATGGGTCCTTAAGCATCAAAGATGGTTACAAAATTATCTAGTAGCAACAAACTAACAAAGCTCCCCATCGAGCATTTTTGTTTTGCTGGAATCAGGTAACACTCCCTAAAGCTGGTTGTTTTGCTTGGATAGCTTTAAGAAAGAGAGCACTCACTAGTGATTGGCTAAAAAAACTTCACATTTCTCAACCATTCAAATGCTTTCTTTGTGATCTTGAACTAGAAGATGTAGACCATCGCTTATTAAAGTGTCATTTTTCACAACAGTGCTGGACATATGTTCTTGGCAAATTGAATTATTCCTCTCCCCTTCCCAATACATTATGGGACCTCTTCCAAGCGTGGCCAGTGCTCTATGCAAACTTGCTCTTTTCTAGTCTTTGGAAGTGTATTCCAGCCATAGTTGTTTGGTCTCTATGGTAGGAAAGAAATAAGAGAATATTCTGACAGAATTCTTCCTCACTAGAATCTGTCCAGACTGGCATAGATAACTCCATATCTGAAGTAGTAAATGCAAGTCATAGTAGGATCAAATGCAATCCAGTTCTAACAAGCTGGGACAACTCAATCATCCGGGTATGGAAAGGCATTCATGTACCAATGGGATGGGGTCACCATGAGTAGGCCAGCCAAACATCATGTCGTGAATCCACTCATTGGATTCCCCCTCAGCCAAAAACTGTCAAAATCAACTTTGACGGTGTATCAAGAGGCAATTTGGGCTAGTCAGGGATTGGTGTATGCATTAGAGATCACAAAGGTGACGTACTGGCCATCATGGCATCCCCACTGCCTATAGGAACTAACAATACTATAGAAGCACAAGCTTTATTCCATGGATTGATACTGGCAAAAAAAGGAGGATTTGAAAACATACATATTGAAGGTGACTCTATGGTTATCATTAATGTGTGCATTAAATGGGAGATTCATAACTAGGAACTAAGATACATTCTTCAAAAAACCTGGACACTCATAGATTCTTTCCCAACCACTTTCATCTCCCATACCCTACTGGAAGGGAACAAGGTTGCAGACTACCTCTCTAACTTGGGATGTGATGGGTTTGAATTCGATGACACATGTCCTCGGGATTTCATCAGCATCAAAATCAAATTGCACAAGCTCATTTTAAATGACATTGCAGTGCCAACTCATGGTGCATAAATAAAAGGACATTGAAGTTAGAAAAAATGCTCAGCAAGGATAAATTCACTCGGCAACAACATATGAGACTTAGGAAAATTAGCCCAAACCACAGATTGAGTTTGAGTGACATAAAGTTTGAATACGGGAAATCAGAATATCACATGGCCTTTTTAAATACTAACTCTTTTGTTGGCTTCACATGTGCACATTGGACACGTGGAATACCACCAATGGACCCAGATAGTACCTTCAATCCCTAAGATCTTAAAGACCATTAAATTGAAGCTCATCAATATCACCTCTAGATTCGCTGAAAGATCTCGCACTATGCAAATGCTAAGATAAAATAAAGCTCACCAAGTCTCCATTAATGCTTAATGTTGGTAACTTCAAATGATTTATGCAAAATAGAGCACAATAATCTCACCAGAAACACAAAGCAGCTTCCAACTTTTAGCAGCACCCATATTCAACCACTAGGATGGAAAGCCCCAATGGCAAACTCTCGAGATGTGCTTCTTGTGGGATTTTACATGAAGACCTACTACCACAGAATTACAAAATATTTCTTCTCTTGGATGAATCAGAGACACACCTCTCTGCTTGAATTGATGACTACCAGCTGGAAGAAATGTTCATATGCCACACACCAAGGATCTGTAGAGCTATCCGTCAGGTAATTGGAGAACACATACTCGCGCAAAGATAAAAATAGGTTACCTTCCCATCTCAAGTTGTTTCAATTTTCTTATCAAATGCAATGGACCTACTCCAGTCTGTAGACCTCTTTCTTCTGATTGCAAATAAGGTTATTCTTCAGAAATACATTAGAGGTAATTGGCTGATGTTAGCAATCCATAAATACAACTTATGGTCTGGACCTACCCTCATCGGTGGATTGTTTCCCATTCTCAACTACTCTCTAATCATGAATGTATGACTACATATGATAGCATTAAGAAATCCCCAGAAAAAAAGAGCTTCCGACTTGTGAAGAACACTTTTTCGACTATAATCAGGGCCTTGGGCAAAGAAACTAAAGCAAATATTAAACGTATTGTCTATGCCATGCTTGACATCCTTGGGTCTCCAAATGTTTCATTAGAGACCCTTAGTTAGATGATGGCCGAAGTTTCCAACCTAGAATATAATGTGCCCCCTAATTATGTCCCAGACCTTAATTTGCCATATGTTTTGGGCACACACCCAAATGTGGGTTTCGTTTTACAGGGTGCCCTTCATGATCAGCAAGAGGAGCAGCTTGATGGCTGGGTTACCAAAATTCCTAATATGGGTCACGCTTGGCCATCTACTATGGTTTTCCAGTAAGAAGATCCAGCTACCATGGAGGATTAATGCTATACAGGCGGGTTGTAAAGAGATATTTTAAATCATTTTTGACATATATTCAGCTAATATCTTTTTGTAAATCATTTTTTGTATCATGGGCATATTTTTGTCAATTTATGAGTTGCAAACACTTTGAATGTGGAGTGATTACATGGGACAGGTACCATGACTTGAGGTATCCATATCGGTGCTAATATTCCCCAATGACAACTGGTCCTGAAACCAACGTGGTATCTTTTTAGGTTGTTTATGGGATGGGCACCATGACTTGTGGTACCCATATCAGTGCCAATGTTCCTCGACGATGACCGGTCCTGACACTAATGACAACTAGAACTGACACCGACGATGACTAGATCTGGTACTGACGACAACCAGAACTGACACCGATCAAAAAACTTGACTAACAGGGCTATCCATCACCGACGGACCGACTGACATAACCGACATGTGGTATTGATTAGAAGATCTAACTGACTACCAGTACCGATGAGCAACACCAGCCAGTAGGTCTTATTATGGTACTATGCAACTTTTGTGCATCTGGGTGTTAAATTTGCCTTTGATTGTAATTATTAAATTTGAGCAAGGATTCAGGGTTTTCTTACTGGTTCTTTCCTGGATGAGCTCTTGAACCAGTTTTTATTAATAAATATATTTAGTGGCTAGCCCACTTCTGTTTAAAAAAAAAAAACAATACCATCACTATTAAGGGTGTGAATGTTGAACTGAACAAATCCGTTGCACCCTACAACAAAAAACTTGCAAATATACACCAAACCTTTGCCTTTCCATTGTACTAATACCATTGCACCTACCATACTACCATTCAAATCTTGATAATACATGTGATATTAAAAATAACATTGTCAATCTCATGGATCAATCCAAACCTTGAACTAAAACCAAAAATCAATCCTAGGATTTGATTGCATTTGATCCTAAGGAAATTATCAAGGTACCAGACAATCCTCTTTATATTTATACAAAGAATAATGATAGGTTCTTTTGAGGAGTGCTCATTGATAATACTATCATGTTGAATGTTATAATTTAGTAACATATTTGCACAAGACAACTTCATCAAGGCTCCAATCACAAACTAGACGCATGATGATTAAGAGTTTTAATTTAATTTCTTATCCTACCCATGGTTCCATCACTTTTAATATAGAATTTGGTAATAAATTCTTATCTATGTCACCATTTTTGTCATCCCAGCTTCCAATCAATTCCAAGGAAGACTTGGCATTCCTTTCCCAACTACCATGAAAACCATGATTTCTCTTATTCATAAGTGTTTTAAATATCCTGACAATGGAAAAATCATCATCATTAACCACAATATATAATAGCCTTTAGCAAGTTGTGGAATCTTTAACTTTGACTTCTTTTGGCATACTATGCCTCAACCAATACAACCATGCCAAGATCATCTCTTCTCATCTTACCAAAAATCAAAGTATTAAATATTTATCAACTAGGCATTCCTAAGGATATGTCATCTCCTTTTCCTAGATCTAGAATCCTTCCCACACTTCCCATTCCTCCTACCTATACTTTTGTTCCACCTCCTATATCT
>MU228289.1:630666-687804 GCA_018584345.1 Thuja plicata | reverse complement strand
TAACCGTTTTAGCAGATTCTGTCTTCTATGAATCATCGGTCATTGAGAAGCTATCATTATGTGGTTATTCTTGTCCATAAATATCAAGTGGCGTCATTGCTTGTCCGGAAGCTATAAATATCAAGTTACAGCATTACGTACCAGTTGTGAATCTCCTCCAAAGGGGAAACTACACTATAACATGAACATAATTTACAAGGGATATAACCTTTAATTTTAAAATCACCGTAAAGAGGCGATTCGAGAGTAGTCTTCCTGAAACCTCCACGGAATGCACAACGAAAGACACCTCGCTATGGAACGAAAGTACTTTGAAATCCCCAATACATTTCTCAAACCCTACGTAAAAGTTAAAGTTCCTCGAATATTATCATAACAACACGTCTAATCATTCACCATTTCAGAATTATAGATTGAATGAACCGAAGCAACTTTTTTAAACTTTCCACAAAGACAATTGCTTCCCAATTTGAACGTTATTGCTGTGTAAGTTAAGGTGTGTTTTCCTTAAATGTTTAATGTGATTTCTTGTCTTTTGCAGCAATCTCATACACGTCTTCCTTTTGTAACGGATGCGGCAAGTGGCAGAGTACTTGAAGTTGCAATGTAACAGCCATTCTCAGCTTATACCTAAAGAAATCTGAATAGCTTTTTTTACACGTGACAAATGTTTGATAATCCTCAATGAAAATATCGTTGGAATTTGATTCCAAGACTGCATCCTCGTCACTTCTGCGACTAAACACCGTACATTCCCTGTGCTGTCATTACGTACTTAATCGAAATTAACGCGAAATCACTTTCTTATTGCGTCGAAAGACAACAAATTTTGTAGGTGTGCGAGAATAAGTAGATCCACTAGTTCTACGAAATTTGTAATTTTCTTTCTATTACTGATAAAAGTTTATTCCGTGGGTCTGCCCCTCTCTCCCTCTCTATATATATATTCTCTTTTGAGGCGCCTATTGCAATCAGACAAATTGATGGAAATAGGTGTTTCGAGAAAGATATCATTCAGTTTGGAAGCAGAATGAAAGACATTATTATTTTAATTGTATTATTAGTAATTAATTAATCTATAATAAAAGTGAATTTACAATAGTAAATTATATTTATTAAATATATAATATTTTCATAATAATATATTAATATTATTGGACAGGGTTTTGAGTTAACATTAGTATTGTTAAGGCCCTGAAATATCACCCTAACTCTCGCATTAGGGCATAAAAATATCTCATGGTAACAATGGAAACCTTCTAGAGTTGTGGATACCTCTGATTAGGAAGGATTCTCCGGATTCTAGGCCAATTCCTATTGGATTTGGTATATCACTTAGGACTAATTCTCTGATTGGAAAAAGGGAAAAACGGATAACTTGAAAACTGAATAAATAAAATGGGGTGATACACCAAACTGTATTCAGACTAATCAGAACGTGAAACAAGGATCAACATAACACATGTTATTGAGATTTGCAATGGACATTCACTTTTCAACGTATAGGTTAACCTAAAGATCTCACTATTAGGGTTTGCACCACAAACAATGATGTGCCAACAGATATACAAATTTTGCAAATAGGCTATATTTTGATAACTTAGAGGAGGAATTGGATTAATTCACTAATCTATACTATAAAACACATTACATAAAATGCAGAAATGGAGAAGAGGAATGATATCATACTCAAAAAAATATGTGAATAATGGGAGAACTTGCTTTATTATCTTCAAAAATCTGCAATGGTTACCTGCCAAGATGCAAAAAACATGCCAAGGAACAAGATACATTCACTTCAACACACTAATGCATAAAAAACTGAACCCTGGTTACAAAAGTATGCAGAAAGTGCAAAGGGACTGATATGTTCACAAAACCACCTTCTCCATACATTATGAACCCCTCCCTATGGATAAGAAATCCAGATATATACCAAAATCTGGCCCCTCCAAGAAAATCTAAAAATGGACTCATCCCCTAAAATCACTCCTCTAATCAAGCTAGAAAAACCCTAAAAACTAGGCATAATATATGCCTAAGTCCATGCCCCTAATGTTGGTATTTAAGCTACATCTTTTATTAACAACCTCAACCAACATATATAAAATCCTATATACAAACTTTAACCCCAAAACTATACATAAACGCTAAACCCATGCCTCTCGACATACCCTAGGGTCAACATGACCGACACCATGCATAAGCTTTTCAAACTCTCCATCAAAGAGTAAAACATCTCCAAAACATGGAATAAGCTAGTTCTTGTATGAACTGTTGTCATGCCACTTGGAATGTGGATTCCAAAGCATCTCCTCTGTCGCCTGTTGCAGCATTGAATAACATTTACTACTCCAATGTACTCGGACTCCAAAAGTTTATCAAAACTTGCATTGCCTTATCTTGGTTATTGGATTATTTATATTTGTAAAGACAAGGGTTTGAAACCCTAACTCATGGCACTGCTCATAGTGAGATTAAGGCGATGATTTGGTTTTTTTACTTCACTGAACTCAGGCTGTAGCTTATCACCATGATCTAGAAGTTTGGGTTGTTGATTTGAAGCCCCTTATCTGTGATTTGGGGTTGGAACTAGCAGTAAGTTTTGTCACTTTACCTTCAATTATGATTGTAGCCAATGTATTTGAGCATGAAGCTCATTCTTTTTACATGGGTTTTACTACACAAAGCTTAAGATTTTTACATGTCCCTAAACATAGAGCTTGGGCTCTTTGACTGGAGTCAATTCCGCTCATTTGAAGCTAGAATCCGGTTGCATCTCTATTGACACTTGGTTTTTAACTCTTGCAACTCTCCAGATAAGTGATCTTTCTATCTTACGACTTTCCATTTGTAGCTATTAATATTCCTGTTGATCTCTATGTCGTATTGTATAGCTTGAAATACTCGAGCTGGCGGTCTTTGGCTTTGATGCTTTCTCCATAATTTATTACAATTATTTGGGTCTTTAGTTGAATGCAACCTCTGGTCAAACTATTTCTTAGCTTTGAAAGCTCGTTGTTAAATAGATTCGTGCATTTGTGAACTTGGGTTTTCTTCTGAAGTCTCCTTCGTTAGTTGTCCTTACTGTTGTCGACTGGAGGCTTTTGTTTGTTGTCTGTTGTTGAAAGTGACCATATTGTGTACAAGCTCTTGATGTCCTTCTAGTTGTTGGGATCATGACTTATCATTTAACAAAACATGTTTGAAGCTTAATTGTTTGGTCTTCTCAATAGTGGCAAATGTGTTCCATTTTTATTCATGGTCGCTTGATTGTAGTAAGAAATATTGTTCTCACTTTGCATCTATACATATGCATTTTAATTTCCTTGAAGTTGTGATGTCTATGGCGTTCGAGCACAGCTCGTGACACCCATAGACACTTATATGCGTAGCTGTCCAACACTTAAAATGCATCTTTTTTTTAACTTTGCAAAACACTGTCATTTGATTTATCCTGTATATGCATATCACTTGCATTTGATATCACTGTTGTTGATTACTGCTTTGTATATCTATTACTGATATTTCTCTTTTAAGAAAGCATTGCTATCCATATTTCTCTGTTATATGCATAATTTAGACAAATAAAAGATACTTCTATTTGAAATATCACTGCTCTGTTTACCAGTAGTCACTCTTTGAATCAACACTGTACTTCATTTTCATTATGTACAAGCATAACAATATTACATTTTTAACAACATCATTGTTATTCTATTTTTAGAAAAACATTGTCAGTCATCTTTTCTGTTATATGCATATTAGTATTATAAAATAGATATCAATGTTATTCACTAGTAATAACAATGTTTGATCTGTCTTGTTGCTTTATCTTTGAAGGAACTGTCACTCATTGCATCTATTCATACACACCCATACTCGATCCGCATTTGATTACTAAGTATTTTTCTTAGTATCAACAGTGTTTGAACTTTTATTTCCATTTACCTTAAAGGGAACTGTTATGAACTACATCTGTATCTGCATAACTTGTCTTGCACTTACTCATTTTGTAGCCTCTTTGGCATCAATACTTGTAAAAAATCTATCATATTTGTGCACAAATGTTGCCATACACTGTAGTTTTGATTGTTCTTATTTCTTGTACATGTTGAACACTTGCACATGTTCATGAGATTCGTGCATGGGCTTGTGACACCAGCAAACAACATTTCATATGTAACCTATTTTCAACAAGTTTACACATTACATTGTCATAGCTATGCCACTTTTGAAATATATCAGTGCTTTTCATGAAACTTGTGATGCAAAAGGGGATAGTAGACAACTACATTGTTTTGGATTCATCATCAAAGTGATGATCACCCACACACTATAGAAATTTAGGATAATGTATCTAATTAGGATTCTCTTCTTCGTTGCATCTTTTAAATATAGTAAAGGATTTTATAAAGATATATGTCCCTTTGATACTACTATTATGTTAGTGTAGATGCATTCCTTTCCCTTCCATTCATGTTGTTAACAAATGTGCAATTCTGAAAATATGATTGTCGTATGGTGATTTTTAGGTTTTCATGCATTTCTTAGATCCAATTTGGATTTAACTTTTTTTCTTCCATTATGTAGGACACAGGACCTAAAGACCTAGGATGCAGGACAAGCAGAGACAATGAAAATCACATGAAGACTCAGACAATTGAGACAACCAGCTCCTAAGGCAATGCATGGACCCATATACCTCATGCTTCTATCATGCTCTCTTTTCTACATATGTCCCTCTAAGTTCCAATGTGAAAGATGTAATCTAAAAAGAACATTGTTTATCACATTCAGTTTGAATGCACAATGTAATGATCAAGTATGAATTTGAAAACTTGAAAAATGATCAATACTTAGAGTATAATGCAGCTGATGATATGAAAGCAATAACAATGTATCTTATCTATATTAGTTGAATACTAGTATTTAAGAGGTGTACCTTTATGCAATCTTTTGTTATTTTTGGTTATTATTATGCATCTACAAAATTAGGATAACAATTCTAGCGACATCGGATGAATTTCTACCTTCTAGACACTGGGACCAGTAGCCTAAAATAGTCCATTAATCACCTGATTGAAACATTAAACATAGAGTTTGGATATAAGAAAACCCATTCTCATTCATTGCATGTATGTTTATGATTGGTGATACTGAAGCAAAAACTTCATTATCACAAATTGTAAATGTATTCCTAATCATTATGCAAGGATTTTCTTGTGTTTGTAGATATTGACAACAACTTTAAAGGATTCCTTTACCTCATTTTTGACTTCTAACAGCCTCCCTTAATTCAATGAAACTTTTCCTTTGCGACCCAAACAAACCTTGAACCTCAAAAACTTATTCAAAACCGAGAAAGCTAAAATTGAAAACTGACCTAACTGTGCTTGAAAACACTTAGGTTAAACTGAAAAGTGAACCTACCCTAGCCTAACTAGCAACAACACATTATAAACAAAACCATTTACCGGTTCACTAAAATATTTTATTTTTCTCCTTAAATTGCAATGATACACATGCTTATAGGAAAATATAGGAAGACTAAAAAGTGAAACATATTTAACCAGATCATGTAACATTTCCTGAAAAGAGAAAGTATTTTGACTTACTTCACTCTGCTAATTGAAGAAATTGGCAATTTGGAATGAATCATCAATGCATCATGCTGCACTTGGTCTTCCTTATCAACATGCTCATAATTGGGTGTTGATGTAAATGAGGCCTTCTCACTTATCTCCAACAAGGTGAGATACTGGATTGGGCAGCCTCTTGAGAGTATGAACTTAGAGCTTTTTTTGTTTATTTATTTCCTTTATTATCTCTGAATCTTCATGGTTGTCCTACATTATTAGCAGCCATGTCAACTCCTCCTTCATGGTCAGAGGACCATCATCTTCTGTTAAGTCATCTAGGAGCCCATCAAAACTATTAACGCACTGGAAATCATGAGAATTTGGTTCCATCTTGTGTTTGTGCACACAATCTTTAGGAATAATTGTTCCAAAATAGAGCACCCTTCAATAGGCACATACTCTAGGATCTCAATAGAAAGATTCTCACAGAAATATTTAATGATGTTGTCATAACAATACTCTAGGCTTTTCTCAGCTTCCTTATTATGAACATTTTTGAGTTGTGTTAATGTGATTGGAATCACATCTTCCTCATCTTGATCAACAAAGGAGGTAAACTAATCAACGAGGAGTAAAACCATTTCTTCTTTCTCAGATAGTCTCCTATAGCTAATGATGCAGTTTGTTAACTATCTTGCTCAAAATATGCAGGCACCTCTTCGAATAAATCTGTTACCTCCTGTCTCAACTAGATCTTCTCTTGATCTTATGCTACATGTTTTATCAGATTTAAAATAATAACATCAACCTCCCTTTCAGCTCCCTGGTCTTGAGATGGCTCACATGGGTTAACCTTGATAAGATTTGGCATCTGCAAGCCAGGATGCTGAGTCCATGAAGGTAGCCATGATAGCTTGATATCTTGGTCATTTGGTTTGACTACATAACATAACTTAGATTGAAGATCAATAAAGTGGGCTGGTTGACTATGCTCACTCAAGGGCTCTTGTAGGGCCTGTCCTATTTCTTTTGTAGGTTTATAACCCTTAAAACATGGAATCTCAAGCTTGGAACCCTCTTGAATTGTAGCCTGATATAGGTTACAAGAAGCTTTTTGAGCTTGTAGCTCTTGTAATCTTGCCATTAACTACCTCATTTTCTCCTCTTTATATGCAACCTGCTTGGAAAATAACTCATGCTTAGGAGCCTCCATCTCTTGTTGGTGCATGTGAGATTCATAAGATAGCTCCTCTTACTACATGCCATACTCATGTTCTCACTCCATGGAGCTCTGTTGTTCTTGAAAGTTCATCAAAATATCATCAAGGATCATCTTTGCAACATGATAGAGATAATTCTGGGATTCATTAAAGAAGCTCTCTTGTGGTTGTTGGTAGGAATGCTGCCAAGAACTTCATGATAAAATAGAGGATAGCAATCCATTTTAGGCACTAAATCTGCATAAAACTAGTATATATGAACTTAGAGTCACCAGATTTGCAAAACAATGACCTCTCAAAGGTCAGCAACCTATAGGGTGCATACACACACCAGCAAACACTGTGAAAACTATGACCTTTTGGTCCCACCGAGCGTGCAAAAAATTGTTAAGGCCTTGAAATATCACCCTAACTTGGGCATTAGGGAATAATAATATCTCATGGTAATAATGGAAACCTTCCTGAGTTGTGGGTACCTCTGATTTGGAAGTAATCTCCAAATTCTAGGTTAGTTCCTATTGGATTTTGTAAATCACTTAGGACTGATTCTCTAATTGGGAAAAGGGAAAAAGGGATAACTTGAAAATTGAATAAATAAAATTGGGTGGTACACCAAACTGGATTCAGAAAAATCAAAACTGGAAACAAGGATCAACATAACACATGTTACTAAAATTTTCAATGGACACTCACATTTCAACGTATAGTTTGACCTAAAGATATCACTATTAAGGTTTGCGCCACAAACAATGATATTCGAACATACATAAAAATTGTGCAAATAACCTATATTTTGATAGCTTAGAGAAGGAAATGGATTAATTCACTAATATATGCTATAAAACACAATACACAAAATGCAAAAATGGAGAAGAGGATTGATATCAAACTCTGGAAAATATGTGAATAATGGGAGAAATTGATTTATTTTCTTCAAAAATCTACAATGGTTACATACCAAGATGAGAATAACATACCAAGGAACAAGATACATTTACTTCGACACACTAATGTATCAAAAACTAAATCCTGCTTACAAAAGTATGCTGAAAGTGCAAAGGGACTGATATATTCAATAAACCACCTTCTCCCAACATTATGAACCCCTCCCTATGGATAGGAAATAAAGATAGATACCAAAATGTGGCACCTCAAAGAAAATCCAAAAATGGACTCATCCCCTAAAATCAGTCCTCAAATCAAGCTAGAAAAACCCTAAAAACTAGGCATAATATATGCCTAAGTCCATGCCCCTAATGTTGGTATTTAAAATACATCTTTTATTAAAAACCTCAACCAACATATATGAAATCATATATACAAAAATTGACCCCAAAACCATACATAAACCCTATACCCATGCCTCTCGACATACCCTAGGGTCAACATGACCGACACCATGCATAAGCTTTTAAAACTCTGCATCAAAGAGTAAAACATCTCCAAAATGTGGCATAAGATGGTGCTTGTATGAATTTTTTTCATGCCACTTGGAATTTGGATTCCAAAGCATCTCCTTTGTCACCTACTACAACATTTAATAGCATTTACTGCTCTAGTGTACTCAGACTCAAATTTTTTATCAAAACTTGTATTGCCTTTATCCTGGTTATTGGATTATTTTCATTTGTAAAGACAAGGGTTTGAAACTATAACTCATGGTGCTGCTCATACTAAGATTATGGGGATGATTCTTGTTTTTTTACTTCACTGAACTCAGACTGGAGCTTATCACCATGATCTGGAAGTTTGGGTTGTTGATTTGAAGATTCTTCTCTATGATTTTGAGCTACAACTGGCTGTAAATTTTGTCACTTTACCATCAATTGTGATTGTGGCCGATGTATTTGAGAATGAAGCTAGGGATTTTTAAATTGGTTTTACTACACAAAGCTCAGGCTTTTAACATGTTCCTAAATATAAAGATTGGGCTCTTTGACTAGAGCCGTTTTTGCTGATTTGAAGCTAGAATCCAGTTGCAGAAATGTCGACACTTGGTGTTTAAATATTACAAATCTCAAGATAAGTGATCTTTCTATCTTACAAATTTTGATTTGTAGCTATTAATATTGTTATTGAACTTGTCGCATTTCATAGCTTGAAATACACGAGCTAGCAATCTTTGGCTTTGATGATTTCTCCATAATTTATTGTAATTATTTGGGTCTTTAGTTGTATGCAACCTCTGTTCAAACTGTTTCTTAGCTTTGAAAGCACACTGTTAAATAGATTCATGCATCTGTGAAGTCAGGTTTTCTTCTGCAGTCTCCTTTGTTAGTTGTCTTTACTACTATCGACTTGGGGCTTTTTCTTGCTATTTGTTGTCGATAGTAACCATATTGTGTACATGATCTTGATGTCCTTCTAGCTATCAGACCTGTGACTTATCATGTAACAAAACATGTTTGAATCTTTACTTTCTAGTCTTGTCGACAGTGGCGAATGTGTTCCATTGTTATTCATGGTCTCTTTATTGTAGTAAGAAATGTTGTTCTCACTTTTCATCTATACATATACATTTTAATTTTCTTGAAGTTGTGATGTCTATGGGTTTCAAGCACTAGCTCACAACACCCATAGACACTTCAATGCTTAGCTGCTCGACACATAAAATGCTTCTTTTTTTTCTATGCACAACACTGTCATTTGATTTATGTTGTATATGCATATCACTTGCATTTGATAGCGCTATTGTTGATCACTTCTTTGTATATGCATTGCTGATATTTTTCTATTAGGAAAGCATTGCTATCCATCTTTTTCTGTTATATGCATAATTTAGAAAAATAAATGATACTTCTGTTTAAAATATCACTGCTTTGTTGACCAGTAGTCACTCTTTGAATCAACACTGTAATTCATCTTCATTCTGCATAAGCATAACAATATTACATTTGTAACAACATCACTATTATTTGGTTATTATAAAAACACTGTCACTCATCTTTGCTTATTTTCAAAGACAATTTGAATTCAGACTCAATAGTTGGTAAGACAATGTTGTCATAGTTTTTTTTTTATCTCAAATGAAATAAGTCTACCAATCAAACTATTAAAAGTAACATTATTATTTTCAACTACTCCCATTTCTTGAATTGCAAATACTCTAATAGCATAAAAAGGTAGTAAGGTTCTTAGAATTTTACTTACAACTGCTTCTTCCTCAATTACTCCTACTCCTTAGATAGAATTAATAACTTCCTTGATTTTGCTACTATACTGAGTGATGTTCTCTCCTTCTTTCATTCTTAGGTCATCAAACTTTCCTATTGGGCTTTCAACTTTAGCTCTCATCTTATTGGTGTCTCCTCCATGTACTAGCTTGAGTTTGTCCCACATTTTCTTTATAGAGGTACATGATTTCACATCTTCAAATTCAGCATTGGATAGTGAAAAAAAAGTTCTATCATCATAGAATTGTGTTCATGTTTCTCTCTCAATTGATCAACAGTTAGAGTTCCAGTGGGCGCAACATATATAGTATCCAAGTAATGTGTGACATCATTTCCAATACCTGATAAATGAATTCTTATCCTAATTTTCCATGATGAAAATTTTTCTTTGTTCAACTTAGGTACATCCTTGTTACTCATCTTGTGATCTCTAGCTTGTCCCTTTAAACTCTCTTCCAAGGACCAAATATCTGATACCAATTGTTAGAATAACTGAGAGGGAGGGGGGGGCTGAATAAGTGGCCTCAAAATAATTCCAAAAATCTGACCAAAACTTATATCTCAAATATAATATCCTCTAGTTATCTTTCAATCCATCAAGATGTATGCCTTAAATAATATTAACAAATATTAATTTCCTGGTAAGATATACTATTTATCTTTTCTAGACTTTATCGAGTAGAAGCAATTAACCTTAGAGTTTACCAACCAATCTAGTATTACTAGTGTGTAAAACAGAATATCAATGCAATGAAAGAAATACACATTTGACACATGTAATTTAACGTCGAAACCTTGTTAAGAGAAAAACCACTTTGGACTAGTAACCCAAAATTTTCACTCTTCTTAAGTGAGCTCGGTGAAGAGCCAACCCTGTTAAGGGTTACAAACACACTGTTATGTGTGACCTTATTTGAGGATTTAAAACTAATATTTTTCCTTTTGACCTATCACTCACTATGTTGTCAACAAGAAAACCTTTTGATACTCTTGAGTATATCAATACAATAAAGATTGTTAAATCCCACTCGGTTAAGAGATTTTCTGAATCAATGGTTAAAATGATACAGTAAATGATTTGTTCAATAATAAAATTTTAACTTGTAGATTTTAAGATCTATTTTTAGTCCAATAATACCTCTCTGATTAATATGCTCTTCAATTTCTTTTCTCTCTTTCTTTGTTCTTTTTACTCGCTGAATGTTATGTCCTCTGTTGCTCGGTGTGTGCAGAATTCTTTGGCTCTGTTCTTTAGCCTATATGATCAGATCTACATGAAGATTTCTATATTCACCAGAATTATATTCAGCATTCCTTTCCTTCATAATGAATTCCTTTTCTCTTTATATAGACATGATTAGCTTCTCAATCTCCTTCTTTTTTTCGTATATCACTTCTTGATCCGTAAAACTCAACATTCTTGCTTCAATTCATAAAACTCTTCTTTAGTTTTATTCCACAAATCTCTCCATGATAGATGGGAATAAATCATGCTTTAAATCCCCCTCTTTTCTTTAGTTCAACTGATCGTTAATAATAAAGCAATCAATCAGTCAGTCTAAATATAGCTCCTACCAGCTAAGTGTTTTTTCATTCTTTAACTTTAGTTTTGATCGGTCATTAACTCTAGTTAGCTTGGTAATTGACTCCAATTATGCTCCGTAGCAAATTTATTTATGCTCGGTATACACTATGAACTTCTCAGCCACATTTTATTGGTAATGCTTTCTCGGTTACTACGATGCTTAGTTTATACTATCTGTCGGTGTGCATTGTCCTTTGGTGTTTACTGTCGCTTGGTGTATACTAACTTTTATGTTTTACCGATAGCATAAACTTTGTCTCTTCGATCTCTTAATGTATATGATAATATGTGTATGAGCAATCAGATTATATAAAGTTGACAACAATGACAATACAATACATTAATTGATTTAATGTATTGCATTAACTTTTGCATCATGGTGATCATCAACTTATCATCTTCAAACATTCAATCAGTTATAGTTCATCAAAAGGACCAATAAAATTTTCATAATGATCAAGGGGGAAACATGTATACCCCCCTCCTTATGACGCCAACATAGAACAATGGTGGCAACATAAGGAATAGACAACAAGGATACCTACTTCTAAAAATAAAGAGATATCATGCAAAAACATATTTACTTGTAACCTTAGCAAAAAGACAATACTCTTGTTAGTGAAGTAATATATAATTATGAAAGGATATTCACAAATGGAAAGAGGCCCTTGAACAGAAGAGATCTTGGTTAAAATACATTTACCTTCAAGATGAGTTCTTGAACAAAGATAATATCTTGAAGACACGGAGGGGAAGAGAACAAGAATGTATCCTTTTAAATCCTCCTATCACTAGGAAAAAATGGATTCTTAATGAAGGCTATCACACTATAAGATCCCAACTAAGGGTATTTATTTAGGTTGATGATAGTTTCAGAAATAAGGAAGTGGACATTATCAAGGATTCACACCTATTGAATAAAATGAATCACAAATCAAAATGAACAATTCCCAATAAGAAAAGAATGTCACATGATAAACAAACACCACTATACTAACAAAATATGATCCTTTGAGAGAGAAAGAAGAAAATGAGGCCATCCCCCAAAGGGTGAGGATGGGAGAAAAGATACCACATTATAAAATCCTAAGTGATAGATCTTTTATAATAGACATGGACTTAAGAGGAAGAATAAGTTGCAAAGAAGGATGTAAAATATCCCAACACAAGACAAAAAATTCATGCAAGAAAGGAAAACATAATATAAAATAAACAAGTCAACAAAGGAATAATGGATATTTTGGAAAGGAAGAAAGAAATCATAAAATCCCTAAGAGCAAAATCGTCTATAATAGACATGTTCTTTGAAGCATGAAAAATATTGTTAACAAAGATGAAAATGATCCTTGCATGAAAATAAGAATATCATGCAACAAATAATTTACCACTATAAATGGTGTAAACCCTCAAAGAGAGAAAAATAGGTTCTAAAAAGGGAGAAAGGATGTCACATTATACAAACTTAGCGATAAAAAAAAAATTACAAGACATATACACTTCTATACAAAGAAGATGTTGTAAAAAAGAATATCAATCCCCTAAAGAGAAATATTCTAAACAATCAATTCCATATATTGAAGGATATCATAGTGTAAAATATTTACTCAAAAAAGAGATAATGAATCCTTTAGAAGGAGAAGTGAAGAAGGTAGAGAGAGGCCTTTCCCCCAAGAAAAAGAAAAAGGTAAAAGATCTATTATGTTGCTCAAAATGAACATGTGAAAAATCCACTAGTGATGTAAACTATTAAGATTACATGATGGAGAATAACATAATAGGAAAGGGAGATGCTAAAATATATTCATTTATGTCAAGAAAATGTATAAGATTCATAGTTAAGAAAATAAGAGATGTTTCTACTAAATCTTGAAGAAATTGTCTAAACTTAGTACAATAAGCAAGATAATATTTATTGCTATAATGAGAAATATATAGAAATAAAAAATCAATAAGTCTTTTATTATTTTTAAAATGTATGTAAGGAAAAGAAAACTTAGTGTATTATTTAAGTATCCAAACAATTCTTTTAGCCAAATCCAAACAATCATCAATAAGAGGTGTAACAACATATGTTGATAAAATAATGTCTAAAATAATTTCCTTCCTGTTTGGATACTCTTCATTCCCCATTATCTTAATATCAAGGTATTTAAGATCATTGAGCTGATGATTTCATTAAGGCAATTGAGTTCTTTCTGGAGTTCTGATAACTCCTTTATTCCTTGTTCAACAAATTCATTTCTCCATTCCATGTTCACCTTGGCCATGAACAGTGAGTTTTAATCAAGCCATGGTACTTATCTTTCTGCAAAGGAACTTGGCTACACCATAGGTCTAAATATTCTCCATATTTGCAATCTCATTATCCCATTTTTTTGTTTCTTCCACCCAAGTGGTAATCTCCATTTCTAACTCCTTGGAAATTATGAGAGTTTGATGATGAGTTTTATCAATGTCTGAAACATAATTCACTTCTTCCTTAGTGACCTTGTCTATCCAATCAATTTTTTTTTTTTGATATTGCTCTGTCTTTCTACACTTGGTCCAGAAATTTATGACTTGAGGAAGACCTTACATTGATTGTAGGAGATACTTGTGTTGATGCTAAAGGTTCAAGATTTTGAAGCGCATGAATGTATTCAGCCATAAGGTTCAAAGATTTCTTAAGAAATTTCTTGTCCCTCTAATCCTTCTAGATTCTCTGAATAATTTTATGATTCCTTGATTCAAAGACCTTCACATCAAAATATCTAGTTGCTTGACCCAGATTCACGTTTTTAACAATGAAGTCTTGTTGACAGACTTCATTACTACTTTTACTAGTAGAAGGCTTGAAAATTTTAGCAATCCAGTGCCTTGTATCTTTGTCCACATCTATTAGTACTTCATTTTTAGGCTTCTTACTCTTGGGTGTGTTTCAAAGGTATTTACTCAACATATCTCTAACTAGTGTGGATATGGGAACTATGCTACGCTTCTTTCTCATAGATAGGTCGATCCAATTTAGAACCTTTGTACTACTCTGATTCTGAAGAGTCTAAAAATCTGAAGGGTTACCCAATGCCAATAAATTCTTGCTAGCCACTTCTACTTCTATTTGTTTACCCTCAACCACTAGACTTCCCTTTGATTTATCCATGAATGGCTCCTTTTCTTTCTCTTTTTCACCCTCTTTTGCTTCTGAGTCCACCAAAATGTGAGGCAGTTGGGTGGATTTGATTTTCCTCTTGCTCCTCAAATGGGTAATCCTTACAGTTGGCTACATAAGAGAAAGTTCTTTCTCTTTAGGGAAATTATTTTCTTCTAACCCCAGTTCACCTATAGGAGACAATTGTTCAATCTCATTAGTACATGTGGGTTGGGATCCAAATTTTGGGGTTCTTGAATCATCTTTGGGCTTTTGTTCAACCCCTTTTGATTTTACCTTCCCTTTATCTCCCAGCCATTGTTTTTTTCTTCTTATAACATTATGATTCTTGGATCTAACATCTTCCTCTTCTCTTAAATATTCCAGACAATTTCTAGGATGGGAATTCATTCAACAAGCTCTACATATTTAGGGCCTAAGATATCCTCATTTATATCACCTTTGATCCCTTTAACATTAATTGTTACTTTTAGGGTGACAATCTATCTTAGTGTGAACCGAGACCAAAGCCTTTTTCTTACTTTGTATTCATCTAAATAATCAGCCCAATAATCTTGTAGCTTTGGTTGATGGAGGAATGTGGCATTTGCAGGGAAATGATTTGCAAAAAAGATTTTACAATCAAAATATATTTTGGCTTGATAAAACTTTAAATTCATCCCTTTCAGTTCAGCTTCTAAGGATGAGTTGTCTTGCATGAGCTTACAACGATAATGACCAAGTTCAATAGGGAATAAGCATCAAACTCTTATTCTAAGCTTGTACTTATTTTCAACCTGAACTAATTGCCTACAAAATTCTATTATGATATATTTGTCTAGGAAATCTTTTTGTAATTTTAAGCTCTCTAATGAAACATCCAATCCTCAGGGAAGTAAACCTTGGAAATTGTATGTAGAAACTTTTTTATGTCTTGACCAATTCAATGGCATCCTCAGACATCCTCTCATTTTCTTTTCCTCTTAGTTCAAAAACAAGTTTGGCTAAGAACATGTCTTGAACTCTTCTAAAATTTTTGTGATTCCTTTTCTTTTAAAGAAAGGAATAGTATTTAAATATCTTCATGTCTTCAGTCCATGGTTCATGGGATAGACCTTCCCATTCGCTGCAACAAGCCAATATATAGAAAATGTATGATGTCATGTTAAAACTAGCTACCTTTTCCGCCTCAGAGAGATTCTCATCAAGGTAGTCTGCTATGATGTCAGCCCAATCAACATACTCTCCATCACCAAGAATAACCTAGATAAAAATGTACATCCAATCCTCCCACACGATATCATTTAGGTTTCCTTTCACTCTTTTTAACAGACTAACCATATCTCACACATCTTCAATCAGGTAAACTTTTTTCAACGGTCTAGGGAGACAAGATCCTCCCTTCTTTGGTTTCAACAAATAGCTTATGGCTATAGTTTTGTTGAAATCTCTTCTATTCTAGTAAAAATATGCTTTCACTTTGTGAATAGTCTAGTCTCCATAGGTTTTAGAAGATGGGATTCTTAAGGCCACCTTAACTACCTGCATGTTAACATATACCAACACGTCACCAAAAAAGGTGTGAATCCACCTAAAAAATTTATCATATCTGTTGCAACACTCCATTACTATTTTAGGGAAAGGTTTAACTTTAGGAAATCTCATGGCTTCTAACAGTCCACTTTCTACAATTTTAGAAGCCATTGATTTTTCTTCAACCTTTTTGAACCTACCCACTAATTTTCCTAAATTCACATCTACTAGAAGTGTGCCTCCCATCTTTTGAAGATAGTTGGTTAAAGGACTCGGCTTTCTTTCTTTTGGAATGTTCAATTTAGAAGAATACATAAGTAGACTATAGGAAAGCTCTAAAAAGGAGCATAAGATAAAGCATAAATACTTGGGAAATCTTAACTTTTAGAGCATTTAAGATTCAAATTAAGAAATTATCTGAGGCTTTTCTTGAAACTCACCATTTTTTCTGTATCTGGCCTTTAAGAAGAACAATTTACCTCACAACCATTCACCTTTTGTCACAACAACCAATAACTTGTGTATACAGAGTGAACAAAAGAAAAATAATTTTAATATATAAATCTTTGCTTTGACTGTTATACCTCTATTAATGGAAACTTGCCTCAATTTAATAATACCCACCGCCTTTTAATGTGAATGATACTTAGCACATATTCCATTTCCATTTAACCATCACCTCCATCATTAATTATTTAATATTTTTCTTTTCAAATATTTCCCACCATAAAAATATAAGATCTAGCATTTGATGTTCAAATTTGGCATATCGCATCCTCAAACTTTGAACTTTGAATCATGAGAAACAGATTCAAGGTCTAGAGTTCATCATGCTATAAACATTTTGGGCTGACTAATATTCCTAGGACCCACAAAATAACACTAATTACAAGACACTTGAACTTTGAACCAAAAATTTTAAGGTTCAAGTTCAAGGTTCAACAATTGCAACTTCTCATGACAAGGGAAAAGACTAGCATATCTTACAACGACATGAGTGAGACATGAAAAACTTTGAAATTTGAACATGAAGTTAAAATTCATAGTTCAAAGTGTGGAATACACATTACATTGATGAACACAAAGACAAAGAAAACTTGTTATTTGAAACTCGATGGACTTTGAACTTTTAACTTTGAGGGTTCAGGTTCAAGGTGCACAAGAGAAATTGACTTGGTTTGCACAAGATAGGATATTAAAAGGGGTGACTCCAAAATCATGCAACAACCTTATTGAGTAGTAATATCATAAGCTAAATTATAATTAGCCTTTAATGTAGAGGTTGAAGGACATTTATATTAAGCTTTGTGAAAGTGTGTGATATAAAGGGGAATATGAGGGGAAATGTTTGTTAGAATGTGAAGTTGATTCTATTCCTTATGTTATTATTAATTTATTTATCATTAATATTAACATATATTATGTTTCTTCATATTGTGGTTGTAGTGGTTGTCATACCGAGAGGATGTGTATCTTGGTAGAAGTGTTAATAGACAAAATTTTCTTTCGGTGGTAGTTCTATGTTGTTTGAAACACTTGGTCGATCTTTTTTTAGGTCGATCCTTTCTAGAGTGTGTTAACTTTTTTTTGATCCAATTCATTGTTATGTAACATGTTCATCATTTCCATTGGAACTGATGGATTTGGAGTTAGTGTTGTGTGTTGGCATGTGCAAGGAAAATTGTATTAGTCAAGGTGGTCCACATTTCATTCCTTACCACTATGGGAATATCTTGGTGCAACCTATTTCAAATTGAGTTTGGCCAACGTGGTTAATGATATCAAGCAGTATAAGAAGGGTGAGGATTCTTGTTGTTCATGTGGATCATGTTTTTCTTGTATTCAAAATGATTACAAATTTATTTCTCAAGATCTACGTGTTGTTGATCATGCCCATGGAAAATTGTTGGTGATACTAATTTCAATGGTGGATTCAATTTTGTTTTAAATAATTTGGCTGTGAGCCTCTTTGTATTAGTAGTGAGCATTTTTCATATCTAAGGGTAGTTAGCCTAAATGGAAGTGAGCCTTAACTGCAGTGAGCACAACTTCTAGTGAGCCTTTTTACATGTTTAAATTTTCCATGGATGTTTTATATGCTTAACCAAAAGATCAGAAGTTTTTACTACTATCTAATAGTTTACCAACAAAAAAAATTATAAGTTATGTGGGAATAACTGATTCACTCCCCCTCTCAATTATTCATCCTATTCAACAATTGGTATCAAAGTTTGGTTCCTTGATGAAGAGCTTAACCGCTTGACAAAGATCTGATGGCACATAAATTGAACATTCCCACATTTGATGGATTAGACTACAGTTCATGGAAAGATTAGATGAAAAGTTATTTGGTTTCAGTTGGTTACAAGACGTGGAACCATGTGGAGACAAAGTATGTATTTCCTCATAATTGGATTAACCTTGGGATGAGATGGAGGCATATGAGGAAAATGAAAAAGCAAGGTATGCTATCACTAGTTCTTTATCAAAGACTAAATTTGTTGAGGGTATTTCTTTGAAGAATGCTTTTGAAGTTTGGGAAAATATGGAAGAGATCTATGAAGGGAATGATAGAGTTAAGTTAAATTAAAGATCAAGTATATCTAAGAGACACTATGATAATTTAAGAATGGAATATGATGAGGATATTAAATGTTATTTTCAGAGATTTGAGAATGCGGTAAAGTAAGTAAAGAACCAAGGCGGAAATATTACTGCTGAAGACATCTTGGAAAAAATGTTGATGAAATTACTAGATGGTTACAGTGATAAGATCTCTATAATTGAGGTAGTAGTTTTGGGTCAGTTTTGGAGAGTATATAATTACTGAGAGGCTATGTACCCTATATTTTAGGCTCAAACTTTAGCAAGATCTTTGTCAAGGCTTAGACTTTCTAGATCTACAACCATGGTTATGTAGTTGATTCCTACACACATAAAAACAATAAAGAAATTGTTCCTAAAGGGGTTTTCCTAAGTCAAACCCCTATTTAGGAATCAAAGTTAAAACTTTAATCAAATTGCATAAGGAAAGATGAAATTTAAGCTAGATCTGAATCATGAAATTACCTCATGTTTTGATGATGCAATGTCTCTTTTGATGTGATTAAAAATGTTAATGCAATAGCTTGAAATCCAAATAAACCAAAGAATTAAATCATGAAAGATAAGTGGTAAATGATGGATGTTGTAGTTTTCCAAAATGCTTGATGAAGAAGGAGAATAAGACTTTAAAGGATTGGATACTTGGATTCTTGAAGACCTTGAGAATACTCTTGAAATTTGATTGCTTGATTCTTGATAAATAATTCTTTCCAATAGAAATGGATACCAAAATGAGGAGAGATAGTGTGTTTATATACTTGATCCATCATTACAGGGGATAAAAATTAGGCATTTCATCTATAAATCAAAATCCCCCACTAAAACACTTAGGCAGTTCAAACATTCTTTACCTAGGTATCGAATATTTGAAATATTTTTTACCCACTAATCAAGTCCCAAATTTAGATTGTGGACCCCAAAAATTTGGGGAATGCTAGCTTCCCATGATCCCAAAGGATTTTGTAAATACTATCATCACCCTATCTCTGATATAGATAAGTGTTTCCATTTGAATAATATTATCCAAGACCTCATCCATAACAATACAATCACTATTAAGGGTGTGAATGTTGAACAAAATAAATCCGTTGCACCCTATAACAAAAAATTGCAAATATACACCAAACCTTTGCCTTTCCTTTCTATTAATACCATTGCATGCACCTACCATATTTCCCTCCTCCACCAATGTTATTGTGCCTCATGAACCTACTACCATTCAAATCTTGATAATACATGTGATATTAAAAATAACATTGTCAATCTCATGGATCAATCCAAACCTTCAACTAAAACCAAAAAGTAATCCTAAGATTTGATTGCATTTGATCATAAGGAAATTATCAAGGTACCAAACAATCCTCTTTATATTTATACAAAGATTAATGATAAGTTCTTTTGAGGAGTGCTCATTGATAATACTTTCATGTTGAATGTTATAATTTAGTAACATATTTGCACAAGACAACTTCATCAAGGCTCCAATCACAAACTAGACACATGATGATTAAGTGTTTTAATTTAATTTATTATCCTACCCATGGTTCCATCACTTTTAATATAGAATGTGGTAATAAATTCTTATCTATGTCACCATTTTTGTCATCCCAGCTTCCAATCAATTCCAAGGAGGACTTGACATTCCTTTCCCAACTACCATGAAAGCCATGAATTCTCCTATTCATAAGTGTTTTAAATATCCTGACAAAGGAAAAATCATCATCATTAACCACAATATCTAATAGCCTTTAGCGAGTTGTGGAATCTTTAACTTTGACTTCTTTTGGCATACTATGCCTCAACCAATACAACCATGCCAAGATAATCTCTTCTCATTCTACCAAAACTCAAAGTATTAAATATTTATCAACTAGGCATTCCTAAGGATATGTCATCTCCTTTTCCTAGATCTAGAATCCTTCCCACACTTCCCATTCCTCCTACCTATACTTTTGTTCCACCTCCTATATCTTAAAAAAAATTATGCATCCTCTATCTCGAAACAAGTGAGGGTCATTCTATTCTTCCTCCTAAAGAATAAAATGAACCAATATTGATTGAGCCTAAACCTTTCCAAATATCTATCTAAAGAAAATGCAATCATTATGCTCATGACTACCACCATAGACCCTATGCTAGGGCCCGTGATCTCGATTCCCAAACCATTTCCTCCCCTAAGATACCTCATAATATTTTATCCCCTTTGACCAACCTATGCATATTTCAAGGGAAGAACGTAATCTAAAGAAAATTAAATTATCTAGACATGATGATTATGCTTTTTCTATTAAAGATCCTATTTTTAATAATCTAGATGAAGAAGATAATCTCGATGATGAGAAAATATTTAATGATGCAAATGATGTTGATCCTAACTATTATGATGAAACACGTGAGGTTATTGAAATAAATCATGAATTATGTATAAAATTTTCGCAAATATTATCCCTAGCTCCTTGTGACAAGCACAGTGATTCATCATTAGAGTATGGTTTGTTTTTTCAACTCATAGTGGATCCCTCTGTCATTCCTGATGTTGTGCCTCTTGAATATTTCTAACCTTTCCTAAACAATGATAACAAGGATGGGAGGTAGGGGATATGCTTGACTAACTCCTCTTGTATAATATTTTGAACAAGTGTAGACATATTTAAAAACTTACCACCATTACCTGTCGCTGCTGCTAATGCTGAGATCTGTCGAGCAACATCATCCTCTGTCTTTGTTTCAGCAAACGCAACACTGGAGGTCTTCTTGGAATTCTTCTTCCATGAATCACAACTACGATCCCACCATTCTGGATACCCCACAAGTTCAAAGCAGTGACTTTTGGTATGACTAGTTTGACTGGAATGGGTGCATTTGTAGGTGGATTTATCAGCACCATTAGTGATCTTAGGCGGGCTTTGAGAAGGTCAGTTTTGATTAGACTGGTTTCGAGTCACCATCGCTGAAGCTTCAGTCTTTTCTAGTTCTCCAATCATCGTTGTGCATCAAAAAGATTCACGGTGAACCAATGCATAACATCCTTCTAATTTGCGGATTGGATCCTTTCTCAAAATTTCACCACGGACTTGTTCGAAGTCACCATCTAATCTAGCAAGAAAAATATGCACCCTTTGTCGCTGAACTGATTTTCAGTAAGATTCAATATCATTCTCACTTTCCATGATCACCTTATCACAATGTTCCAACTCACCAAAAATCTCGGTTAATTCTGCATAATACACAGAGAGTGTTCTGCCATTCTATTTGGCAGAGAAAGCCCTCTGATTCAAGACAAACACCTGCAATTCATCTGCTCCATCATAAAAAGCCTTAGAAAGAGCTTTCCAAATATCTCGAGCGGTGGGACATAGATAGCTCGAGTGGTGGGACATAGATATCAACAACCATCTCTTGACCTTTTCATTGTCTGCATACCACTTCTCATATCCATCATCATTCTCGGTAGCTGGCCGTGAATTACGAGGAATGAAAGATAGTTTCTCCTTCTCAGCAATATGCATCTCCATGATTTGAGACCACAAATCATAGTTTGTTTCATCGAGTACAATCCCTGCCTTGAACGATGAACCTTCAGATTGAATAATAATGGGAGCAGATTTGGCTGCTTTGGTCTCAAATACATCCGAATCTAAATCGGCCATGGTTCAATGAAGGCGTACAAATGATTCAAGTTCCTAGCTCTGATATCAACTTAAAAATCAGAAATCGAGAAGAATATTTTTCATTCACGCACTTTACAGTGAAACAGTAGAGGTACATATACATATTCTAGATCCTACAATCAAGCTGTGTGCCTTATGCATACAGCTACATTGTCTACAGGATAGGAAAGAGACAGATATAAAGATAGGAAAGAATCAATCCAATATCGCAACAAGAGTTTCCTGGAAGATTATCATAACAGCATGTCATTTCATCCATCATTTCGGAACTGTCAACGAAATGAACAACAATTTAAACTTTTCACAGAAGAATAATTTCATTCCATTTTGAAGCTTACTGGAGCGTACTTCTAGGCCCCTTTTCGTAAAAATGATTCTTTATGTGATTTATTGTCTTTTGCACTGCAATATCATACGCGTCTTCCTTTTGTATAAGATATTGCATTTGTCAGAACAATAGGCTTTTCTGAAGTTGCAATGAAATCAAAAATTCTCAGCGTATACGCAAAGAAATGTACAGAAATTTTATTTAATGTGGCAACGGTTTGATGATCCTCAATAAAAATAATCCTCATCAGTTCTACGACTAAGCGCTGTCCCTTCCTTCGGCTCTAAATGGCTTCATGGAAATTAAGGCGAAAACTGTTTGATTACAAAGAATTTAACCGTTTTAGCAGATTCTGTTTTCTATGAATCATCCGTCATTGAGAAGCTATCATTATGTGGTTATTCTTGTCCATAAATATCAAGTGGCGTCATTGCTTGTCCGGAAGCTATAAATATCAAGTTGCAACATTACGTACCAGTTGTGAATCTCCTCCAAAGGGGAAACTACACTATAGGGGAAACTACACTATAACATGAACATAATTTACAAGGGATATAACCTTTAATTTTAAAATCACCGTAAAGAGGCGATTCGAGAGTAGTCTTCCTGACACCTCCACGCAATGCACAACGAAAGACACCTCGCTATGGAACGAAAGTACTTTGAAATCCGCAATACATTTCTCAAACCCTACGTAAAAGTTAAAGTTCCTCGAATATTATCATAACAACACGTCTAATCATTCACCATTTCAGAATTATAGATTGAATGAACCGAAGCAACTTTTTTAAACTTTCCACAAAGACAATTGCTTCCCAATTTGAACCTTATTGCTGTGTAAGTTAAGGTGCGTTTTCCTTAAATGTGTAATGTGATTTCTTGTCTTTTGCAAGGCAATCTCATACGCGTCTTCCTTTTGTAACGGATGCGGCAAGTGGCAGAGTACTTGAAGTTGCAATGTAACAGCCATTCTCAGCTTATACCTAAAGAAATCTGAATAGCTTTTTTTACACGTGACAAATGTTTGATAATGCTCAATGAAAATGTCGTTGGAATTTGATTCCAAGACTGAATCCTCATCCCTTCTGCGACTAAACACCGTACATTCCCTGTGCTGTCATTACGTATTTAATCGAAATTAACGCTAAATCACTTTCTTATTGCGTCGAAAGACAACAAATTTTGTCGTGTGCGAGAATAAGTAGATCCACTAGTTCTACCAAATTTGTAATTTTCTTTCTACTATTAATAAAAATTTATTCCGTGGCTCTGCCCCCCTCTCTCTTTCTATATATATATTCTCTTTTGAGGCACTTATTGTAATCAGACAAATTGATGAAAATAGGTGTTTCGAGAAAGATATCATTCAGCTTGGAAGCAGAATGAAAGACATTATTATTTTAATTGTATTATTAGTAATTACTTAATCTATAATAATAGCGAATCTACAATAGCAAATTATATTTATTAAATATATAATATTTTTATAATAATATATTAATATTATTGGATAAGGTTTTGAGTTAGCATTAGTATTGTCAAGGCCCTGAAATATCACCATAACTCAGACATTAGGGCATAAAAATATCTCATTGTAACAATGAAAACATTCTAGAGTTGTGGGTACCTCTGATTAGGAAGGATTCTCTGGATTCTAGGCCAGTTCCTTTTGGATTTGGTATATCATGTAGGATTGATTCTGTCATTGGGAAAAGAGAAAAAGGGAGAACTTGAAAACTGAATAAATAAAATGGGGTGATACACCAAACTGTATTCAGACTAATCAGAACTTGAAACAACGATCAACATAACACATGTTACTGAGATTTGCAATGGACATTCACTTTTCAACGTATAGGTTGACCTAAAGATCTCACTATTAGGGTTTGCACTGCAAACAATGATCTGCCAACAGATATACAAATTTTGCAAATAGGCTATATTTTGATAACTTAGAGAAGGAATTGGATTAATTCACTAATCTATACTATAAAACACATTACACAAAATGCAGAAATGGAGAAGAGAAATGATATCATACTAGAAAAAAAATGTGAATAATGGGAGCACTTGCTTTATTTTCTTCAAAAATCTGCAATGGTTACATGCCAAGATGCAAAAAATATGCCAAGGAACAATATACATTCACTTGAACACACTAATGCATAAAAAACTGAACCCTAGTCACAAAAGTATGCAGAAAGTGCAAAGGGACTAATATGTTCACAAAACCACCTTCTTTGAACATTTTGAACCCCTCCCTACGGATAAGAAATCCAGATATATACCAAAATCTGGCCCCTCCAAGAAAATTGGAAAATGGACTCATCCCCTAAAATCACTCCTCTAATCAAGCTAGAAAACCCCTAAAAACTAGACATAATATATGCCTAAGTCCATGCCCCTAATGTTGGTATTTAAACTACATTTTTTATTAACAACCTCAACCAAGATATATGAAATCCTATATACAAATCTTAACCCCAAAACTATACATAAACCCTAAACACATGCCTCTCGGCATACCCTAGGGTCAACATGACCGACACCATGCATAAGCTTTTAAAACTCTCGATCAAAGAGTAAAACTTCTCCAAAATGTGGCATAAGCTGGTTCTTGTAAGAATTGATGTCGTGCCAGTTGGAATGTGGATTCCAAAGCATCTCCTCTATTGCCTACTGTAGCCTTGAATAACATTTAGTGCTCCAACATACTCAGACTCCAAAAGTTTATCAAAACTTGCATTGCCTTATCTTGGTTATTGGATTATTTATATTTGTAAAGACAAGGGTTTGAAACACTAACTCATGGCACCGCTCATATTTAGATTATGGTGAAGATTTTGGTTTTTTTGCTTCACTGAACTCGGGCTATAGCTTATCACCATGATCTAGAAGTTTTGGTTACTGATTTGAAGCTCCCTCTCTGTGGTTTGGGGCTGTAACTGGTAGTAAGTTTCATCACTTTACCTTCAATTATGATTGTGGCTAATTTATTCGAGCATGAAGCTCATGCTTTTTACATGGGTTTTATTACACAAAGCTCAAGATTTTTACATGTGCCTAAACATAGAGCTTGGGCTCTTTGACTGGAGTAAATTCCACTCATTTGAAGTTGGAATCCGGTTGCATCTCTATTAACACTTGGCATTTAACTCTTGCAACTCTCTAGATAAGTGATCTTTCTATCTTATGAATTTCCATTTGTAGCTATTAATATTCCTGTTGAACTCGTTGCCGTATTTTATAGCTTGAAATACTCGAGCTAGCGGTCTTTGGCTTTGATGCTTTCTCCATAATTTATTACAATTATTTGGGTCTTTAGTTGTATACAACCTCTGGTCAAACTATTTCTTAGCTTTGAAAGCTCGTTGTTAAATAGATTCATGCATTTGTGAACTCAGGTTTTCTTCTAACTTCTCCTTTGTTAGTTGTCTTTACTGCTGTCGACTTGGGGCTTTTGCTTGCTGTCTGTTGTTAACAGTGACCATATTGTGTACATGCTCTTGATGTCCTTCTAGTTGTTTGGATCGTGACTTATCATTTAACAAAACATGTTTGAAGCTTAATTGTTCAGTCTTTTGAATAGTGGAAAATGTGTTCCATTGTTATCCATGATCGCTTGATTGTAGTAAGAAATGTTGTTCTCACTTTGCATCTATACATATGCATTTTAATTTCCTTGAAATTGTGATGTCTATGGGGTTCGAGCACAGCTTGTGACACCCATAGACACTTATATTCTTAGCTTCCCAACACTAAAAATGCATCTTTTTTTTTCCTTTACAAAATATTGTCATTTGATTTATCCTGTATATGCATATCACTTGCATTTGATATCACTGTTGTTGATTTCTGCTTTGTATATCCATTACTGATATTTCTCTTTTAAGAAAGCATTTCTATCCATATTTCTCTGTTATATGCATAATTTAGACAAATAAATGATACTTCAATTTAAAATATCACTGCTCTGTTTACCAGTAGTCACTCTTTGAATCAACACTGTAATTCATATTCATTCAGCACAAGTATAACAATATTACATTTTTAACAACATCACTGTTATTCTATTTTTAGAAAAAACACTGTTAGTCATCTTTTCTATTGTATGCATATTCATATTATAAAATAGATATCAATGTTATTCACTAGTAACAACAATGTTTGATCTGTCTTGTTTCTTTATCTTTGAAGGCACTGTCACTCATTGCATCTGTTCATACACACCCGTACTCGTTCCGCAGTTGATTACTTGGTATTTTTCTTAGTATCAACAGTGTTTGAAATTTTATTTCCATTTACCTTAAGGGCACTATTATGAACTACATCTATATCTGCATAACTTGTCTTGCACTTACTCATTCTGTAGCATCTTTGGCATCAATACTTGTAAAAAATCAGTCACATTTGTGCACAAATGTTGTCATACAGTGTAGTTTTGATTTTTCTTATTGCTTGTACATGTTGAATACTTGCACATGTTCATGAGGTTCGCACATGGGCTTGTAACACCAACAAACAACATTTCATATGTAACCTATTTCTAGCAAGTTTACACATCACATTTTCATAGCTATGCCACTTTTGCAAGATAACAATGTTTTTCATGGAACTTGTGATGGGAAAGGGGATGGTAGACAACTACATTGTTTTGGATTCCTACGATGTCTGGATCATCAAACTGATGATAACCCACACATTACAGAAATTTAGGATAATGTATCTAATTTTGATTCTCTTCTTCATTGCATCTTTTAAATATAGTAAAGGGTTTTATAAAGATATACGTCCCTTTGATACTACTATTATTTTAGTGTAGATGCATACCTTTCCCTTCCATTCATGTTGTTGGAAAATGTGCAATTCTGAAAGTATGATTGTCGTATGGTGATTTTTAGGTTTTCATGCATTATGTAGGACACATGACCTAAAGACCTAGGATGGAGGACAAGCAGAGACAATGCAAATCACATGAAGACTTAGACAATTCAGACAACCAACTCATAAGGCAATGCATGGACCCATATACCTCATGCTTCTATCATGCTCTCTTTTGTGCCTATGTTCCTCTAAGTTCCAATGTGAAAGATGTAATCTGAAAAGAACATTGTTTATCACATTCAGTTTGAATTCACAATGTAAGGATCAAGTATGAATTTGAAAACTTGAAAAATGACCAATACTTAGAGTATAATGTATCTAATGATATTAAAGGAATAGCAATGTATCTTTTCTATATTAGCTAAATACTAGTATTTAAGAGGTGTACCTTTATGCAATCTTTTGCTATTTTTGGTTATTATTCTGCATGTACAAAATTAGGATAACAATTCTGGCAACATCTCATGAATCTCTGCCTTCTAAAAATTGAGACAAGTAGCCTAAAATAGTCCATTAATCACCTGATTGAAACCTTAAACATAGACTGTGGATATAAGAAAACCCTTTCTCATTGATTGCATGTAGGTTTATGATTGGTGATACTGAAGAAAAAACTTCATTATCACAAATTGTAAATGTATTCCTAATCATTAAGCAAGGATTTTCTTGTGTTTGTAAATATTGACAACAATTTTCAAGGATTGCTTTCCCTATTTTTGACTTCTAAAAGCCCCCCTTAATTCAATGAAACTTATCCTTTGCAACCCAAACAAACCTTGAACCTCAAAATCTTATCCAAAACTAGGAAAGCTAAAACTAAAAAATGACCTAACTGTGCTTGAAAACATTTAGGGAAAATTGAAAAGCTAACCTACCCTAGCCTAACCAGCAACAACACATTATAAACAAAACCATTTACTAATTCACTAAAATATTTTCCTTTTCTCCTCAAATTGCAATGATGCACATGCTTATAGGAAAATACAAGAAGACTAAAAAGTGAAACATATTTAACCAGATCATGTAACATTTCCTGAAAAGAGAAAGTATTTTGACTTACTTGACTTTGCTAATTGAAGAAATTGGCAACTTGGAATGAATCATGATGCTGCACTTGGTCTTCCTTATCAACATGCTCATAATTGGGTGTTGATGTAAATGAGGCCTTCTCACTTATCTCCAATAGGGTGATATACCGGATTGGGCAGCCTCTTGAGAGTATGAACTTAGAGATTTCTTTGTTTATTTCTTTTTTTTTATTTTAAACAAAAGTGGGCTAGCTACTAAATATATTTAATAATAAAAACTGGTTCAAGAGCTCATCCGGGAAAGAACCAGCAAGAAAACCCAGAATCCTCGCTCAAATACAATAATTACATTCAAGAACAAATTCACCACCCAATTGCATTGATCCTTGTTTTCAAAATGTGGCTTCAAAAGTTGCATAATACCATAATAAGACCTACTGGCTGGTTCTGCTCATCGGTATTGGTAATGGGTTAGCACTGCTATTCGATACCATATTTCAGTTGTGTCGGTCGGTCTGTCGGTGACGGATAGCCTTGTTAGTCAGGATTTTGGTCGGTGTCGGTTCTAGATGTCATCGGTGTTAGTTCTAGTCATCGTCAATGTCAGAACCAGCTGTCATCAGGGAACATTAGCATTGATATGGGTACCTCAAGTCATGGTGTCTGTCCCATAAATAACCCAAAAAGATATTCTTTTTTTACCAGCTCAGGCCCTTTATGGTACCCGTCCCATGTGATCACTCCACATTCTAAGTCTTTGCAACTCATAAATTGACAAAAAGATGCCCAAGATCCAAAAATGGATTTACAAAAAGATATTGGCTGAATATATGTCAAAAATGATTTAAAATATCTCTTTTACAACCCACCTGTAAAACATTAATCCTCCATGGTAGATGGATCTTCTTGCTGGCAAACCACAGTAGTCGGCCATATGTGATCCATATTAGGAATTTCGGTAACCCAGCCATTGAGCTCCTCTTCATGCTAATCATGAAGGGTACCCTGCAAAACAAAACCCACATTTGGGAGTGTGCCTAAAATAGAGGGAAAATTAAGGTCTAGGACATGATATGGGGATGCAATATATTCCAGGTTGGAAACTTGGGCCATCATCAGATTAAGGGTGCGTAATGAAACATTTGGAGACCCGAGGATGTCAAGCATGGCATAGACAATACGTTTAATATTTTCTTTGGTTTCTTTTCCCATGGCCCTAATTGCAGTCAGTAGAGTGTTCTTCACAAGTCGGAAGCTATGTTTTTCTAGGGCTTTCTTAATACTATCATATGTAGTCATACATTCATGGTTAGAGAGTAGTTGAAAGTGGGAAAACAATCCATTGATGAGGGCAGGTCCAGACCATAAGTTGTATTTATGGATTGCTAACATCACTCGATTACCTCTAATGTATTTCTGAAGAATAACCTTATTTGACATCAGAAGCAAGAGGTCTACAGACTAGAGTAGGTCCATTGCATTTGATAAGAAAATTGAAACAACTTGAGACGGGAAGGTAACCTATTTTACTCTTAGCGCGAGTATATGTTCTCTAATTACCTGATGGATGGCTCTACAGATCCGTGGTGTGTGGCATATGAACATTTCTTCCAGCTGGTAATCATCAATTCGAGTAGGGAGGTGTGTCTCTGATTCATCCGAGAGAAGAAAGACTCTGTAATTCCATGGTAGCAAGTGTTCATGTAAAATCCCATAGGAGGCTCTTTGTTTATTTCTTTACTTTCCTTTATTATCTCTAAATCTTCATGGTTTTCCTACATTATTAGCAGCCATGTCAACTCCTCCTTCATGGTTAGAGGATCATCATCTTCTGTTAAGTCAGCTAGGAGGCCATCAAAACTATTAACCCACTGGAAATCATGAGCATTTGGTTCCAGCTTGCATTTGTGCACACAATCTTTTGGAATATTTTTTTCCAAAATAGAGCACCCTTCAATAGGCACATACTCTAGCATCTCAATAGCAAGATTCTCATGGAAATCTTGAATGATGTTGTCATAACAATACTCTAGGATTTTCTCAGCTTCCTTATCATGAACATTTTGGAGTTGTGTTAATGTGACTGGAATCACATCTTCCTCATCTTGATAAAAAAAGGAGGTTAACTCATCAATGAAGAGTACAACCATTTCTTCTTTCTCAAGATAGTCTCCTGTCGAAAATGATGCAGTTTGTTAACTATCTTGCTAAAAATATGCATGAACCTCTGCAAATAAATATGTTACCTCCTATCTCAAGTGGATCTTCTCTTGAGCTTATGCTACATGTTTTATCAGATTTGAAATAATAACATCAACCTCCCTTTCATCTCCCTAGTGTTGAGATGGCTCACATGGGGTAACCTTGATAAGATTCGGCATTTGGAAGCCAAGATGTTGAGTCCATGAAGGTTTCCATGACAGCTTGATATCTTGGTCATTTGGTTCGACTACATAACACAACTTATATTGAAGATCAATAAAGTGGGCTAGTTGACTATGCTCACTCAAGGGCTCTCTGTAGGGGCTGTCCTATTTCTTTTACAGGTTTATAACCCTTAAAACTTGGAATCTCAAGCTTGGAACCCTCTTAAATTGTAGGTTAATTTAGGGTACAAGAAGCTTTTTGAGCTTGTAGATCTTGTAATCTTGCCATTAACTACCTCATTTTCTCTTCTTTATATGCAACTTGCTTGGAAAATAACTCATGCTCATACCTTTGAGCCTCCATCTCTTGCTGGTGCATGTGAGATTGATAAGATAGCTCCTCTTACTGCATGCCATACTCATGTTCTCACTCCATGGATCTCAGTTGTTCTTCAAAGTTTGTCAAAATATCATCAAGGTTCACGTTTGCAACATGCTGGAGATAATTCTAGGAATCATTAAAGAAGCTCTCTTGTGGTTGTTGGTAGGAATGCTGCCAAGAAACTTGATGGTAAAATAGAGGATAGTAATCTATTTTAGGCACTAAATTTGAATAAAATTAGTAGATATGAAGTTAAAATCACCAAATTTGCAAAATAATGACCTCTCAAAGGTCAGCAACCTACTGGGTGCATACACAAACCAACAAGAATTGTGAAAACTATGAACTTTTGGTCCCACCGATTGTGCCAAAAATTGTTAAGGCCTTGAAATATCACCCTAACTCAGGAATTAGGGAAAAATAATATCTCATGGTAACAATGGAAACCTTCCTGAGTTGTGGGTACCTCTAATTAGGAAGGAATCTCCATATTCTAGGTCAGTTCCTATTGGATTTGGTATATCACTTAGGACTAATTCTCTGATTGGGAAAAGGTAAAAAGGGATAAATTGAAAATTGAATAAATAAAATGGGGTGATACACCAAACTAGATTTAGACTAATCAGAACATGAAACAATGATCAACATAACACATGTTACTGAAATTTTCAATCAACATTCACTTTTCAACGTATAGGTTGACCTAAAGATATCACTATTAGGGTTTTCACCACAAACAAAGATATTCCAACATACATAAAAATTGTTCAAATAACCTATATTTTGATAGCTTAGAGAAGGAGTTGGATTAATTCACTAATCTATGCTATAAAACACATTACATAAAATATAAAAATGGAGATGAGGATTGATATCAAACTCTAAAAAAAATGTGGATAATGGGAGCAATTGCTTTATTTTCTTCCAAAATCTACAATGGTTACATGCCAAGATGAAAAAAATATACCAAGTAACAAGATACATTCACTTGCACACACTAATGCATCAAAAACTAAACCCTGCTTACAAAAGTATGTTGAAAGTGTAAAGGGACTGATATATTAACTAAACCACCTTCCCCTAGCATTCTGAACCCCTCCCTATGGATAAGAAATATAGATAGATACACAAATATGGCACCTCCAAGAAAATACAAAAATGGACTCATCCCCTAAAATCAATCCTTAAATCAAGCTAGAAAAACTGTAAAAAATAGGCATAATATATGCCTAAGTCCATGCCCCTAATGTTGGTATTTAAAATAAATCTTTTATTAACAACCTCAACCAACATATATGAAATCCTATATACAAACCTTAACCCCAAAACCATACATAAAATCTAAACCCATGCCTCTCGACATACCCTAGGGTCAACATGACCGACACCATGCATAAGCTTTTCAAACTCTCGATCAAAGAGTAAAACATCTCCAAAACATGGCATAAGCTGGTGCTTGTATGAAATTTTGGCATGCCACTTGGAATGTGGATTCCAAAGCATCACCTTTGTTGCCTACTAAAACCTTGAATAGTATTCACTGCTCCAGCGTACTCAGACTCAAAAAGTTTATCAAAACATGTATTGCCTTATCTCGGTTATTGGATTATTTTCATTTGTAAAGAAAAGGGTTTGAAACCCTAACTCATGGTGCTGCTCATACTAAGATTATGGGGATGATTCTTGTTTTTTTACTTCACTCAACTTGGACTGGAGCTTATCACCATGATTTGGAAGTTTGGGTTGTTGATTTGAAGATTCTTCTATGTGATTTTGGGCTACAACTGGCTGTAAATTTTGTCGCTTTATCTTCAATTGTGATTGTTGCCAATGTATTAGAGCATGAAGCTAGGGATTTTTAAATGGGTTTTACTACACGGAGCTCAGGCTTTTAAAATGTGTCTAAATATAGAGATTGCTCTCTTTCACTAGAGCCATTTTCACTAATTTGAAGCTAGAATATGGTTGCAGCTATGTCAACACTTGGTGTTTAACTCTTACAAGTCTCAAGATAAGTGATCTTGCTGTTTTACAACTTTTTATTTGTAGCTATTAATATTGTTATTGAACTTGTCGCATTTCATAGCTTGAAATACACGAGCTGGCAGTCTTTGGCTTTGATGCTTTCTCCATAATTTAATGCAATTATTTGGGTCTTTAGTTGTATGCAACCTCTATTTAAACTGTTTCTTAGCTTTGAAAGCTCGTTGTTAAATAGATTCATGTATTTGTGAAGTCATTTTTTCTTCTATAGTCTCCTTCGTTAGCTGTCTTTACTGCTATCGACTTGGGGCTTTTGCTTGCTATCTGTTGTCAACAGTAACCATATTGTGTACATGATCTTGATGTCCTTCTAGCTATCAGGCCCGTGACTTATCATGTAACAAAACATGTTTGAAGCTTAACTTTCTGGTCTTTTCGATAGTGGCAAATGTGTTCCATTGTTATTCATGGTCTCTTTATTGTAGTAAGAAATGTTGTTCTCACTTTTCATCTATACATATACATTTTAATTTCCTTGAAGTTGTGATTTCTATGGGGTTTGAGCACTAGCTTGTGACGCCCATAGACACTTCAATCCTTAGCTACCCGACACATAAAATGCATCCTTTTTTCTTTGCACAACACTGTCATTTGATTTATGTTGTATATGCATATCACTTGCGTTTGATAGCACTATTGTTGATTACTTATTTGTATATGCATTACTGATATTTTAATTTTATCAAAAAATTTCTATCCATCTTTCTCTGTTATATGCATAATTTAGACAAATAAATGATACTTTTGTTTAAAATATCACTGCTTTGTTGACCCATAGTCACTCTTTGAATCAGCACTGCAATTCATCTTCATCCTGCATAAGCATAAAAATATTACATTTGTAACAACATCATTGTTATTCTGTTATTAGAAAACTACTGTCATTCATTTTTTCTGTTATATGCATATTAGTATTATAAAATAGATATCATTGTTATTCACTAGTAACAACAATGTTTGATCTCTCTCACTACTTTATCTTTTAAGGCACTATCAGTCATTGCATCTGTTCATACACACTAGTACTCGATCTGCATCTGGTTACTTTGTATTTTTCTTAGTATCAACATTATTTGAACTTTTTTTTTCATTTACATTTAAGGGCACAAATGTTGTAAAAAATCTTTCAAATTTGTGCACAAATGTTGTCATACACTGTATTTTTTATTGTTATTATTTCTTGCACATGTTTAACACTTATACATTCTCATGAGGTTCGAGCATGGGCTCGTGACACCCACAAATAGCTTTCCATCTATAATCTATTTTCAGCAAGTTTAAACATCACATTACCACATCTATGCGACTTTTGTAAGATATCAGTGCTTTTCTTGAAACTTGTGATGGGAAAGGGGATAGTAGAAAACTACATTGTTCTAGAATCCTACAATGTTTGGATAATGTATATTATTATCATTATCTTCTTCATTGCTTCTTTTAAATATAGTAAAGGTTTTTATAAAGATATATGGTCATTTGATACTACTAATCTATTAGTGTAGATGCATACATTTCCCTTGCATTCATGTTGTCGGAAAATATGCAATTTTCAAAGTATGGTTGTTGTATGGTGAATTTTAGGTTTTCATGCATTGCTTAGATACAATTTGGATCTAACACTTTTTCTTCCATGATGCAGGACACATGACCTAAAGACCTAGGATGCAGGACAAGAATAGAAAATACAAAGGACATGAAGACTCAGACAAGGTAGATAACCAGCTCCTAAGGCAATGCATGGACCCCTATAGCGCATGCTTCTATCATGCTCTCTTTTCTACATATGTTCCTCTAAGATCCAATGTGAAAGATGTAATATGAAAAGAACATTGTTTATCACATTCAGTTTGAATGCACAATGTAATGATCAAGTATGAATTTGAAAACTTGAAAAATGATCAATACTTAGAGTACAATGTATCTGATGATATGAATGCGATAGCAATGTATCTTGTCTATATTCTTTGAATACTAGTATTTAAGAGGTGTACGTTTAAGAAATCTTTTTCTATTTTTGGCTATTATCCCGCATGTACAAAATTAGGATAAGAAGTATCATGGTTAGGTTTAGGGTTAAGGTTAGGGTTATGATTATGGGTAGGGTTATGACTAGGGTTTGAGCTAGGATTAGTATAATGTTTAGGTTCAACATCAAGATTAGGATGACGGTTAGAGTTATTGTTGTGATTCAGATTTGAGCTAGGATTAGTATGATATTGAGGATTAGGATTAAGAGATATTTTTACGGTTAGGGTTAGGGTGTAGGGCTTAGAGACATGATTAGTATGATGGTTAGGGTTAGGGGTAGGGTAAGGATTAGGGTTAAGGTTACTATCATGGTTACGATGTTTAGGGTTAGGATCAAGATTAGGTTGAGGGTTAATTTTAGGGTCAAGAGATATTGCTAGGGTTAGGGTTAGGGTGTAGGATTTAGGGATAGGATTAGTATGATGGTCAGGGTTAGGGGTAAGATAAGGATTAGGGTTAGGGTTTAGATATATGATTAGTATGATGGTCAATGTTAGCGGTAGTGTAAGGATTAGGATTAAGGTCAATATCATTGTTAGGATTAGGGTTAGGATTAAGGTTAGAGTTAGGGTTACAATTAGGCTTTGAGTTAGCATTAGTAAGATTTTTAGGGTTAAGATGAAGATTAGGAAGAAGGTTAGGATTAGGGTAAGGAGATATTGTTAGGGTTATGTTTAGGGTATAGGATTTAGAGATAAGATTAGTATGATGGTTCAGGTTAGGGGTAGGGTAAAGATTAGGGTTCTAGTTAATATTATAGTTAGAGATAGGTTTTAAAGGTAGGGTTAGTATCATCATTAGGGTTATCTTATGCTTATGATTATGGTCACGCTAATTATTAATGATTAAGGTTAGGTTTATAATGGTAATTATAATTAAGGCTATGGTTAGGAGTTGACAAAGGGGTAGGAGAAAATTTATTGCTAAGGTAACTTTAAGGGTTAGGTTCAAAATTATAGTTAGGGATATGGATTATACCATAACTATTATAATAAGGGCTAGAGTTTAGATAATAATTATAATGAAATTTAGGGTTAAAAAAAGAGTTTTGGTTTGCATTAGGGTTAGCAAATGTATTATCCTAAAGGCTAGATTATAATTAGAAATAGAGAAAGGGTTATAGCTTGGATTATGATAAATGTAATATTCACAAAAAGGGTCTAATTTGTTGTTAGAATAATGATAAATTATAGAGTTTTGATTATGAAAATTTTGATAATGAGAGAAGGTAAAAATCAATTTGTGTTAAAATTTGTAATTATTTGCCAAATGATATCAATTACCATATTTGTGTGTGTGTGTGTGTGTGTGTGTGTGTGTGTGTGTTCTAAAATATTCATGTATAATATATCCACTTCTAAAATATACGTGTACGATATATTATATATTTTATATGTTTAGTTAACAAATATGTTTAATGCAACACATTCCCTTTGAAAATATAAACATTTATGTCACCACATATACGATAATTAATATGATAAAAATATATATTTTATATTCAATCAAGTGAGGAAAGACCCCAACCATTTACTCTTTTTTTATCAAAATCATAAAAAGGACTTGGAGCGAAAGTGACCCAAACAATACCAAGCTATAAAAGTTTATAAATGGTACACACAAGATATATAATATGTTTTAGAATTAACAATCTAAAAATTATATAAATAATATTTCATTGTAATGATGTAAATATATTACAAATTCATCGCTGATGAGAATAGTATTACAACATTCATTTCCACAGTGGCCATGACATACTTCTTTCATAAAAGCTTGAAATGTAGCTAAGTTTGTATATGTCTCTTTAAATTATTTTGGAAACATTTTCCATTCTCAATATTTTGAGCTCTTGAACATAATCAATTAGTTTGTCAATTTTTCTAGCTCTTCAAGGATTTTGGGGCAGAATTCTAAAATAGATCTTTCACATTTGTCAATATGTGTTTTAAAAAGTCTATTTGAGTTAAAAAAAAATAAAAAAATAAAAAATCCATTTGGCCTTGCAAAAATAATCTCTAAAATATCCATATTATAAATTATTTGTTGAATAGGAAAAGAATTAAGGTTAGTATTAATAAAATTATGAAACTAAAACAAGTTAAAATTAGAGAATAATTACAAAAAACCATGAATGAAACAAAAAAAAAACAAATTAATTGTCATTGAATACAATTTTGAGATCATATAGTAAAGAATTTAATATAATCATAATTAAAGAAACATGATCCATAATATTGTCTAACAGTTAGTACACATTGAAGAAAAAGTGAAGATAATTTGTGAATTTCTATTAATTTAATACTTAATAATCATTGAATTTTTTTCCACATAATGAATCACAACAATTAACACTTTAATCTTCAAGAGATACATCTTTAAGAGATATTTAAATAATTTGGATCCAAATCCAACTAAGCCTCCCTATTTCCTATGGTTTCAAATCCTTCAGGGTTGTCCTTGGGTACTCTTGAGGTTTCTTAGCCCCAAATTTTTGTAGGGTCTAATGCTTTAACCTCTATTAATAAGTCTATTGGTGCTAGGTCTGCTACTTGGACCTTTGCTGAGGTGCCTGCTAGTTCTTGAGATTCCTTTTATTTTTTGAGGGGGGGGGGGGGGGGGGGGAATCTCTTTCCTCATTTATGGATAAAGTGTTCGGTGTTAGATCACCCTTTATGAATTATACTATGGAAAAGAAAGGGTACAATATTTCTTGCAAGATTAGTGGCACAATGGTTCAGGTACCAGAAAAAATACTAAAGGAAATGGTGAATGGGTTGGATTTATCTTTGGTAGGAAAGTTCCTATCTTTTAGACCTTCTATTGATCAACTACATAAGTGGGTTACGGTTCATTGGAGTATAAAGTGGAGTGTGAAAATTAATGCAATGTCTAATAGTATGTTTTTATTTAGCTTTTTGAATAAAGAAGACCTACTTTATGTCCTAGTTAATGGACCCTAGACTTATGGGAGATATTAGAGAAATATCTTAGCCCTTTGTAAATAGAAAGCTGGACTAGATTCACAAAGTGATCTCGGTGCTCTAGCCCCTACTTGGGTGCATCTTTCTGGCCTCTCCTTGGAGTTCTAGAATAATGGAGGTTTTAGAGGCACTATTTGTTTGAAGTACAATATTAGGAAAGCAAGATACTGAGAGGCAGGGCGGGGGTGAATCAGATCTTAAAACTTAATCACTTAAAACAAGTTGATCCACATTCATACATATATGAATTTAACCTAACATCAGATAACATCCACAACATGAAATATATAACCCATAACACAGAATTTTGGTAACCCAGAAACCCAAATAGGTAAAATTGGGGTGGGGATGACACCCACAAAATCTTCACTACTGCAGCAATAAAGTGTGCTTGTTAGGGATACAAGAGTTTGATTACAAAATGCAATTTACCTGGTTAAAGGTATGTTTGGTTAAGAACTAAAGATCATTACAATCTCCCTTGTGAAAGGATTTCAACCTACAATAAAGTAAGCACTCAGCTAAGAGATTTAAAGTAGGTCTGTTAGAACCACTCTGTTAGGATACTTCACCTGATACACTTATTAGAATTATTCAAGTAGTTATCCTTTGTTATGAACTTAGATGCTGATGACAGATCTTCTCTTTCCAATACCTTTTATGATCTCATAATCTGATGTCTTTTCTCTGCTATTCACTACTTTGTCAGTCTGCTTGATCTCAACTTCTTCACAAAGTAACTCATTGTTCATCTCTCATGAACACACAACTCCTTCTCCCTATATCCTTAATAATAGGGTTAGAATCAATCTTATATGTCTTTATAGATCTGTTAGCGAGATCTATATCAACGATCAAGATCTAATATTTATGCCTCCAAAGCATTCCAATTTTTTGATTGGCTCTATACCATGCATAGGATAAAACAATTAAATTCATAAATAACTCCATAGATAAATATTAAATGCTTACATATGTCAGCCCAAAGCTCATACAAGTAGGCCTAAACACTTTACCTCAAAGTTTGAATCAATCCTGACATGTATGCAAAAATTGTTATGCTCAACACTTAACATCTCTGTCGCTCGACACTTAAATATTCTACTTGGCTCAACATGATGTAACTCGGCAACCTGTATTCCTACTTGACAATGTTTCCCGACCTTGAATAGTTTTAGCTCGGCCATAGTTATAACCAACTAAAATTTCCTAAGTAAATGACTAAGTGTTGGTCACTAATCATCAACAAAACTTAAGGATTAACAATCTCCCCCTTTGATATTAGTGGCAAAAACACACTTATCATTTCGATTGGTTCCATCCAAAATGTTTCCTAAGTACACAATGTACTCCCCCTAGGAATGTACTCCATACTATATACAAAAATTTACATAGTATACATGCCTTCAAAAAAAATTTACAATTATACATGTACGGTTCCTCTTATGTTGTATCCTTATTATATTCCCCCTTGTTTTTGTCACTGATTGCAAGTGGGGTTAAGTTGTACTTATCCAAAAACTATTTATGAAGTTGTAATGTGGAAGCAAATGCAGTGTCCCAAGTATCCTTAACATACTTCATAACCTCTAATTTGACTTCTAGCTCGACAGCCAGCTAGACTCAGTAAACTTTCTACAGTAGAGAGATTTGAATTTCTCTTAGCCAATTCTTTTGCAACTAAAGGTTTTCTCTGAATTGTAATCAATTTGGCTCTTATCCGACCATCTTCAGTCATGAGATCAGCTATTCTCCTTTGTGTATTAGTCAATCTATTAAAATGTAAGGAGATAGTCCTACCATCCATACTCAGTGAACTCCCAGTTGACTTCAAGTTTAAATGCAATTTCTCTATAGCATGTAGAGTATCCTTTGTGAAGAATTCTACATCACATAACTTCTTATACAAAGAATAAACATTAGTTGCAACTTCCTCCAGAGTTTCTACTAGAGAAGAAAGCTCAACCTTCTTTTTCACAATCTCTTCTGAGATTTTTTCCAGTACTTTAGTCTCAAATTTCCTCTCAAACCATTGCAATAAATTTTCATTTGATTCAATGTTGTCATCATTTACCTTCTGTACAATATGAACTAATTGTTCAAGAATAGGAGCTTGAGGATTTTCCACTTCCATCTCAAAATCTTTTACAAATATATCCTTGATGTCATGTAACACCTGCTTTTCCTTCTGCTCTCTTTTCATTTCTTCCTTCTTTTTCTTCCTCTTGACTAATTATTGAAGAGTCTCATTCTATTCATAAGATAAAACATTGGGATCACATTGTGGAATCACAATCACTTCATCTAATGTGACATTAAGAGTGGGAGACTTCTTCTTCATAACTTTCCTCCTCTTAAATTTAGGTGAGCTACTACTCGGCTTTGTTTTCTAAATACCTTTTCCTATGTCAGTAGCAGTCACCATTGCATCTTCCAAATCAATCAAAATTGCTTGTTGATCAGGCATACCTCCTATTTTAGGTCCAGTAGGAGTAGATGATGTAGAGTGTGGTAAATCAACCAACACTTGCACTACCTCTTTTTCCTTAGGCTCATTTTCATTATCCCTCATCTCCTCTCCACTATCTAAAACTATTTTCACAACCTCTACAATAGGTGGATTTTGTGTATTTACCTCTTGTTCATATATCTTATCCTTCTCTGCTTCTTTTTGTTCAACTTTATCTTTAGGTTTCTCTTGAGTTTTCTCTACATATTTTTCTATACTCTTCTGTCCTTTAGCCTCAGTAGCCTTAATAGGCAATTATATACTTCTATCTCTTGGCTCATCGTAACCCTTGACATTCAAATTTCTAGAGTCATCAATTGTGTTATCAATTGGACTGTCTGCTATCAGATCAACAATGTTTACTGTATCTATTTGTTCTTTTGGTTTTGCTTGAGTCTTGTCAGGCTCAGTAGCAATTTTCTCTTTTTTTTTTCTATGCTATAGGGGTGGTTTCAAGTTCTTTATCCTTCTGCTAAGATGTTCCTTCATCATTCTTCTTCTCTTTTGGAGCTACCAATACAAATATTTCCTTCCATATCCTAGTACTCTGTTGTACTACACTTTCAATATCATTTTTCAAAATATCATATCCTTTGAGTTTAGGTTTGAATTTATGCTTGTACTCCTCAATAAATTTAGCTCTCTATTTCTTAGTAAGCTCAGGAATGACCTTAGCTAATCTACCTTCTCTAATCTATCTCTCAGTAGTAAGTGCAAATTCCCATTTTCTATTTAGAAACTCATATAGTTTAGTCAACACATTGTTTCCTATCTCTATAGGAGTTAACTTGAAATTTCTCATCATATCTAGCAGAGCTTCCTAAACTTTATGCTTATTCTCTACATTCAATTTCTCATACTTGATAAACTTAAAACTAGATAACCGTGCAAACTTCCTCAAATTCTCACATAACTTATTAATATCAGTGGGTCTTTTGAATGGTGTAGTTGGTATGTTGCTGGGTTCATTAGTTTCAGTATTTTCTTCATCACTTTTTGGATCTAAATGTAGTTTCCTTCTTGGTCTCTTTACTTGTAGGCCTATAACAATCTTTGTTTTCAAATTTATTCTTTGATCCAGAACTACTCTCTCCAACCTTCTTTGCATATAATTTTGTTTGCACTACTAGTAATGTAGTAGCAGATGCCTTGTCCTTGGATGATTGGCAATGGGAGTGGTAAATTTGAGTTCTGCTTGGCTGGGCTTAGTTACCTTGGCTACTGCTAGTTTCTTTATTTTTTCCTTAACATGAATCTCTTATTTAGATTCACTTACATCTTCTTCTTATTCTTCTTTAGATATATCTTCTCCTTGTCGAGTAGATAGGTCTAGAGGTACATCTTCTGGCTCTTCATCACTCGACAATCCAACCATTTTCTTCAGATTCTTCACAATATTTTTCCTCTTTCTCTCCATGGTTCCTGCCTTTAGATTCATAGATATATTTGCCTTAGCTTCATCATAATTTCCAAATATCTTTGATTTTGTATCAATTTCCTCTACTAGGAGTGCTATGAGAGCTGCTGATGTTTCATCAATGTTAACTTCATAGGGAAATGGCTCTAGCCATGATACCCTAGGTGTCACAGCTTGAATGTATGTGTAATATGTGTCAACTAGAAAACACATGTCCTCATAGTGCTTTAACACTAGTGAACTAGGAATTATAGTCCTCAACCTTATTCTATTTTTGAATTCCACAAAATAGTTTCCCATAATACTATTAAAATTACTAACGAATTTCTGAATACATTCACTAATCTGCACAGTAAAAGGTCTATCCTTCTTCCAAACTATTTTTCCCAGTGTAGGAAATGGATTCTCTATATAGAAGAATATGCAAACTAGTAAGGAACAAGACTTACATGATGAGCTCTTAGATTTTTTGATCGATAATAGGTTCTCGGCTAGTTGCGTCAACTGTAGCTCGACCAGGTCGTAGGTGTGATTATTTTTAACTATCTTCCATGCTTGGTCCACAGCTATGCAAGGAACACTATCCAGTTGGCTTGACTAATAGAACTTATGTGCAATCACTCTCACTCTGAATTCAATTTCTAAATCTTCAATTGTAGAGATAGTCATATCTCTATTGTTCTAGACAGCTCATGTGTTAGCTATTATATCTTCTTTACTTTGATCTCTCATCGTCCATTTTCCGTTGACAAAAGGATATCCAGTTACTTGATGAATAATGTCTTTAGTGATCCTAACTGGTCCATCATCCAACCACATATGCATATTATGGACTCAGCTTAGAATAACCTCAATCCATTCAACTTTGAATTATGGTGGAAAATCTAGGGGACAAGTTAACCCTTTGTCGGCTAAATGCTTGAATTCATCCTTCAGAACTCCATTTTCGTACAACTTATTGTAGGATTCCCTTAATTCACTATCACCTACTTCACCAATATTAACCAAGTAACAAGATCTACCATCATGGATCATAAGTACCTTTGGTGGAATAGATGAGAGGGCTCAATTCGGATCACCTAAAATTGCACGTTAAGGAATGGCTCAGAAGTTAGGAGGTGCAACCGCATCACTTCTCACTAGTAGAACTTGCTTCAGCTCCCCTTCCATACCCTTTACTAGTGTGGAAGAACTTGCAGCCATAATATCTAAAGTTAGGGTTCAAAAATGAAGAATAGGGTAGCTCAGAAAATAGCACTTCACACTGTTTACCTTAGGGTTGCCAATGACACGCTCGAAAGATATTCGATAGAAACTTTGCTAAGATAAATTATGTAACTTCTTCAATCACTCTGTGAATACTAAAGATCACACAATAAAATGAAGAACAAACAGTTCATCCTTATGTAGACTCGAAAGGTCAAGGTAGGTAAGCAATAAATTCTTTGCCCATTAGGTTAGTGAAAACCAACTGTCATTGGCCAACTAACACAACTTTCATAGCACTCGGCTTACCATACTTGGCCATCACAAAACTTACTTGGCCAACCAGCTTAGCACCTATAGTCCAGTTAACTCTTCTCAACATTTGTCACAAACATGTCCTGGTGCATCTCAACATATGCAAATATGGACTTTGGCACATTTACATATTAGGAATTGATGTAAGATTTGAAATTTAAATGTAGTTTCTTACATACCTCTATTTCTCAGTTAGAGATGGTGTGATGACCTGATCCATTGGATTGGGTGACCTTGGCTTCAGTAGTTTCACTTCTCCTTGACTCTATTTTCCTTACCCATGTCTGGTTCATCTATGCTCTAATTTCCTCAATAGTAGGAGCAAGTACTCTTTTTCTCCACTCTCTCTTAGTGTGACCAATCTTCAAACAACTAAAAAAAACTAGGCTTCCATTCATCCAACTCCTAGATTTTCCTCTGAAATGTGTCTTTTAGAAATCTTCAGGTGCATGTCCATATTCTTCACAGTAATGAAAATTGTGCCTTGTATTATAATCCCAATTGTAAGTGTTTCCTTTCCTAGGTGCTTTCATTTGTGTGTTAGATGCCCATTATTGTTTTTCATTGGATCTACATTCTTCTTCTTTATGACCATATTTCTGACACTTGTAACAATAACCATTGAATCTTGGTTTGGGAGGTGCAACATTTTCTTCAACCCAACATTCATGTTCTTTATGTCCAAACTTCTTACAATTAAAATAGTAACTATTGAGGTTTATTATTGGACTTACGTTTCTTGCTTTAGAAAATGTTTATTGTATGACCTAGTTTTCCACAGTGGTGGCATATAGGTTTGTTGTTCTTTGTCTTTGCATTCCTCCTTTCACCAGTATTTGATGATTCTCCTTTCTCTATAGATGTCTTTGATTCAGTGTGACCTAATCCAGAATAATCTTTTGGTCTTCTTGATGCTTCCATAAAATTCTCAAAATGAGTCAAGGCTTCATTAGGTTTATTTAACCTTTCATTTAGTTCCTTCTCCGATCTCAAATCAGCTTTCAATTGATTGTTCTTAGATCTCAGATTCATCATTTCCTTATCTTTCCTACTAATCTCTTGATTTGCAAGTAGCAGTTGATTTTCCATGTCAACCTGATTGATTATCATCATTTTCACATCATGTGTCCTTTCATCAAGTCCGACAGTTATCACTCTTTTATCTTCTTCTATCATAGCTTTTTCATCTTCAGCTTTCTTCTTTTTTTCCACTACTTCAAATAGTCTTACTGTCTGCATTTCTTGTTCTCTTCTCAAGTTCCTAACTTCTTCACATAGTACATTATTCTTTTCTAGTAGATCTGCAATTGTTGCATCACTCCCAGTAAAATCTCCATTCTAAAATAGATTTGCAATGTCTTCTTCCTGATAATGAGTATCATTCATTTGTTTGGCCAAATCTCTCCTAGCTATCAATGATTTCTTCAATTCATGTCTTGCTATCTCAAGCTAATGTAATGCTAGCTGAATCTCAATCTTTTGATTCTCAATGACTTTACCCAACTTGTAAACCTCCATCTCAAGATCTGTACTCACAAGCTAATTAAAAACTTTTATAGGAGAACAGTGCTCTGATACGAATTGTTGGAAGTGTAATATTGGGAAAGCAAGATACTGAGAGGGGGGGGTGAATCAGATCTTAAAAATTAATCACTTAAAACAAATTGATCCACATTCATACATATATGAATGTAACCTAACATCAGATAGCATCCACAACATGAAATATATAACCCATAACACAGAATTTTGTTAACCTAGAAACCCAAATAGGTAAAACTGGGGTGGGGATGACACCCACAAAATATTCACTACTGCAACAATAAAGTGTGCTTGTTAGCACTACAAGAGGTTGATTACAAAAAGCAATCTACCTAGTTAAAGGTCTGTTCAGTTAAGAACTAAAGATCATTACAATTTACCTTATGAAAGGATTTGAACTTACAATAAAGTAAGCGCTTGACTAAGAGATTTTAAGTAGGTCTGTTAGAACCACTATATTAGGAGATTTCACCTGATACACTTATTAGAATGTTTCAAGTAGTGATCCTTTTCTATGCACTCGAATGTTGATGATGGATCTTCTCTTTCCAATACCTTTCGTGATCTCATAATCTGATATGTCTTTTCTATGCTATTCACTACTCTGTCAGTCTACTTGATCTAAGCTTCTTCACAAAATAACTCACTGTTCATCTCTCATGAATACACAACTCCTCTCTATATCCTTAATAATAGGGTTAGAAGCAATCTTATATGTCTTTACAAATCTGTTAGCGAGATCTAGATCAATGATCAAGATCTTATATTTGTGCCTCGAAGGCATTCTAATTTTTTGATTGACTCCATGCCATGCATAGGATAAAACAATTAAATGTGTAAATAAGTTCGTAGATAAATATTAAATTCTTACATATGTCGGTCCAAAGCTCATACATGGCCTAAACACTTTACCTCAAAGTTTGAATCAATCCTGACATGTACGCAAAAACTATTCTGCTCCGCACTTAAATATTCTACTTGGCTTGGCATGATGTAACTTGGCAACCTGTATTCCTTCTCGGAAATGTTGCTCGGCCTTGAATAATTTCAGCTCGGCCATAGTGATAACCAACTAAAACTACCTAAGTAAATGACTAAGTGTTGGTCACTAATCATCAACAAAACTTAGGGATTAACACTATTGAATCTTTTGGATATATCCTAGAAGGGGATCGGGACACTCAGTAGTGACCTTGCCTTTTATTTAATAGGACCTGCATTAATATGGAAGTGAATATGACTCTTATCACTCACATAATTCTGCAATTGAAATATGGTACATGGGATCAACTATTGGAATATGAGAATGCCACAATGTTTTGTTAGATCTAGAAGAAGGATTAACATCTGAGTAATGTTTGTTGATTTCATAAGAACGTGAATCAACAATCAAAAACCTTGGCAAAACATACACTATATTGAAAGGAATCTAAAATGATTGCCCCTCCCTCTAAGGAGTAGGAGTTGGATTCTCTCTTATTTACTATCCTTGGCGAGCAAAGTGTGTTGAACTTGACCAATATTGATCCCTTTATCCTAAATAATTATCTAGATACTAATGTTGCTGCTCTCCAATCCATTTGCTTGAACTCTTTTAAGGAGATCACTAATAAAAACAAAGAGAAGAATAGTGAGAAATATGTTAAGCTTCATGTGTGTTTGGAAAATTCTTCCCCTCTCTGTCACACTACTCAAAAGACAATTTTGGATAATATAGTGATTCTGTTAAATATTTCAAACACTGATGAAATGATATAGATGAATACCCTTACTAAATATCCCTTAATGGTGACTTCCCAAAAGACTCAACCTTAAATTAGCGCATTTGAAGGTTCCACCTAAGGCAGCTTGTGGTATCTATGGTACCTCCAATCTTAATGTGAAACTTTCAGTGTTCAGATTTTCATGAAAAACTCCCAAAAAGGGCGCAAACTGGTTGAAGAAGATGATGGTTTAGAATTTGACTGGAATATGGAAGAAGACAAAGTTAAAAAGAAGAAAATTATAGATGTGGGAAGTGAATATAAACAAGGTAGGCCAACACAAAAATAAAGTAGACAAAGAGAGATAGCAAAGGAAGCAACAAGTGGAAAAAGATAACTATCGATGGTTTCTCTGATGTTCAGATGAAAATGAAATGAGATCTCCACTATATGGGAGTGGGTGAAAAACTTGCGGGGAGGTTGTTTCTTTATTTTTTAATGAAGATTTTATCTTTGAATATGATGGGCTTGAATAGCTATAATAAACAACTCATTATGAAATGTGCAATAAAAGAGGATAAAATAGATATTTTGGTCCTCCAAGGAACTAAAATAAATAGAGAATATTTTAAGAAGATTTTCAATAATATTTGGCCAGGTGGTGAATGGTAAAATTGTGACTCTTCTAGTGCCTCTAGTGGGATATCCTTGCTTTGGAATCTAGGTAAGGTGGAGGGCTCATTGTTTCACTCCTCTAGCAGTAGTTTGATTGTCTCTTTAGTTATTTTTGTTTTTGGTATATCTTGGAACCTAATTAATGTTTATGCTACTAATGTGAGGTCACAAGGGAAATCCTTGTGGTACTCTTTTTTTGTTCCAATTTTGGGAAATAACTCTGTTAAATGGTTGATGGCGGGGAGATTTCAACTCTCCACTTTATTTAGATATTGTACAGATTGTGCATATATGTGCTTGCATTAATGTTTTTCATAGATGCCAACATATTCCTACTTTTGGAGACAATAATCATGCTTAGTTCAATATTGGATGATTTATGTAGTATGGATACTATATTGAATATCATATGTTTCAAAGCTAGTAATGTATTTATAGATCTCTATACTTGATTTAGTTCAAGTGGCAGAGGATTGCATGATGATTTGAGAGAGCTATATTGGATTTATAAGAGACTTCCATTTAAATTATTCTTCTAGTAACATTGTCTCAGTATTTTGATCGATGTAGATTATTCTAGCAATATTCTTTGTAGCTAACCTGGTTGTGAGTTTAGGATATGGATGTGTATTGTTATTTCAAATGGTTCATGATTTGTATTCTAGAAAGCTATTTATCTTCTATGATAATGGTTATGGTTTAGTGTTCCTGATGAATTGTGCAAAGATGAGTTTGATTCATGAGACAAAAATTTTCTTATTGATGTCGTGGTATTTCATGTTTCTTGTTGATGTTTCTTAATCATTCCCTATTTGTGTTGGTGGATCGGGTTGGGTTATGTGATCGAAATTGAAGATTACTCATATAACATGTTTTTTTTTCTTATTATTATTGGCCAACTTGGTGGAGTAGCATGTTGTGATAGATTGTGGCATGATTTATGGTTCTAGAACATGTTCAAGGTTGTTGTAATAGATTATTTATATTTCTTTGCGGGCATTCAATAGATGCATTAACTATTGTGATGTAATGAATTGATATTTTTTAATTATGTCCCTAATCGACCTAGTTGAGATATATTGATGTAATATGTATAAATATGTACAATCATTTGTAATTACAAAATGAAGAGTTCATGTGTTGGATTAGAGATATTGATGAGAAGACGTATAACTAGAATCTTAAATTGAGGCTGAGAATTTTTGTACTTTGTGTAAATTTTTTTGGCATATTAGAGATGTTGTTTGTTAGTTCATGAGCTTGAACAATATGTTCTCTATGTTTTGAGATTAGAGATGGTTGTAAGGAAGTGAGCCTTCCTTGGGATTGAGATCCTTGTTGTATTTGAGGAGTGAGCTCTAGGAAGTGTGCCACAATGCATGTGCATTCCCTTTGTAATTCTCCTAACATGGTCTAGTACTTTTAATAGAATACATTCATCTTGTAGGCTTGATCCCCACTGTAATTTTTCCCCTAATTGGGTTTGAACATCAAAAATCTTTTTGTTATTTATTTACTACTATTTTATGTTCTTGCATTCATGTTAATCTTTCAAATCTAAGATTAAGTTGGTAATTTGGCTAAAGGTCTTGAGTTTTGGACAAAACTGATTCACCCACCCTAAGTTGTTTGTGCTACATTTATTCTAACACACTCTTTCTCTCAAAGAAGGTAGGTAAGACTAAATATTTTAGTGAAAGTATGTTGGATCTAGGGAATTTTTGAATTCTACAGGGATTATGGACCTTGATCTCTATGTTGTGAAGTTTCAGAAGTCTAAATGGATATAGGGGAATAATCTTATACAAGTTAGATTGGATAGATTTATCCTTTCTTCGAATTGGCCAAATCTTGTAGAATTTTATCTCACTGCTCACCCTATAATCAGTTCTGAGCATAGTGCCCTTCTATTAGATTGGATGGACAGTAATATTAAATTTCCCTCACCCTTTAGGTTTGAGATAATATGGATGAATCACCCAGACTTTAGTATATTGGTTGAACACTGGTGGAATAAATTGTGAAAAGGTTCCTCGATGATCTAGGTTTGCAAAAAGCTCAAAAAAATCAAAGAAAATGTTAAAGTATGGAACCGATCTTCATTTGGAATCATATTTTCTAGGACAAAATCTATAGCTAGTGAACTCAATGAGATTCAAGAGAGACTGTAGAAGGGAGAAAATTATTTGAATATTTGGCAGAAAGAAATAATTTTAAGGGAACGGTGGGTCAGACTTAAAAAGTAAGAGGAAATATTTTGGAAGAAAAATGCAATAATTCAATGACTCACAAAAGGAGGTAAACATACTTAATTCTTTCATGAATCCTTCCTTAAGCATATAAGCATAAATAAAATAAAAAATATGCTACATCCAAATGGTAGAGTTGTGGAAGATGAAGAGGAGATCATTGAAGAAGTTTTGAATTTGTTTCCTAATACCTAGAGTAGTGAAAATAATGTTTTTTGGACCCTACTATTTTTATTGAGGGCATCCCCTCTCTGATTAATGAGTAGGATATCAATAAACTCTCCAAATAGACTACCCTTCACGAAGTCAAAAGTGTTGTTTTATCTAAGGGGACCTTTAACTCTCCTCAACTCGATGACTTTCCTCATTCTTTCTTCTAAGAGTCTTAGGATATAATAGGGGAAGATTTTTTAAGTGTTGTGAGATTTTTTTCAGACTAGGGAATTTTCTTTGAAAACTAAAATCTACTTACATAACGCTCATACCCAAGGTGGAAGATCCTTAGACTGTGTTAGACTTAATAGACTTAAGTAGGTGTTCAAAAAATCTATCTCATAATCATAAATTCTTTGTTGGAGGAAGAAATATTTTGGATGCTACTATAATGACTAATGAGATAGTGCATTTAATGGAGGAAAATAAAAAAGCTTAGATGATACTGAAATTAGACATATCTAGGGCCTATGACAAGGTGGATTGGAAATTTCTTGCTTTTGTGTTAAGGAAGTTTGATTTCAAAGGAAATTTTTTTAACATGAACATGAACTATTTTAACACCACAAAATATTTTATTCATGATTAATGGCTACCCTAGAGGGTTATTTTATATAGGTAAAGCTCTAAGGTAGGGAGATCCTCTCTCACCTTACCTTTTTAAAATGATGGGTGAAGTGTTGGGGTGTAATATTAAGAAAATAAGAGATTCCAATGATTTAAGTGGTGTGAGAGTTGTTTCACAATTGATGTCCTTCCCTCACAAGTAGCTTGTTGATGATACTATCCTTTTTGGTGAAGATTATATCTCCAAAGAAAAAAAATGGAAGGAATTACCAAATAGTTATGCTTAGGTTTCCTAACAATAGATAAACTATGTTAAAAGTAAGATCTATTTTTTCAATCTTGATATTTATCTCCAAGCTTAGATAAGTAGGATATTGGGATATACTGTTTCTCTCATTCTAGAATCTTATTTGGGTCTCCCCCTTACAACTAAATTTTGTTCTTCTTTATATTGGAGCAATATTATTAAGAGATTCCAGAAGAAACCTGCAGGTTAGAAAGGGAAACTACTTAGTCAGGATGGTAAAATTTAATTACTGAAATACTATTTGCAAAACATACATCTGTTCTTTCTTACCCTCTTCAAAATGGAAGGATCTATAGTTAATGCTATAGAAATCCTATTTGCAAAACATACATCTGTTCTTTCTTAGCCTCTTCAAAATGGAGGGATCTGTAGTTAATGCTATAGAAAGGATTCAAAAGAAGTTCCTATGAATGGGAATGAAGGACAAACCCCATATGGCTTTGGTCAAATGTGATAGGTTGTGCATGCCTAAGAAAGTTGGGGGCTTGGGAGTGAGAATAATTACACAGTTTAACAAATCTCTTATTGGGTAAGTGCACCAAGATGATGAACAAAAAGGAGGGTATAAGTAGCCACTATTTTTTTCTTATGAAATTAGGGAAACCTGAATTTCAAAGAGAAATTTGAGGGTCATGCACTAAAAAATATGAGTTGCACAAATAATAATAATTGTAGCACTCTAAATCTACTTTCTAAACTACTCAAGCTTTTTATAAATGGATAAGATTAAGAGGGTGACACCTCTTGTGCATGAAAAGCTATTCCTGATTTTTTCATAAAAACATAACATGGTTGTTTTTGTGCGCTTCACAAAATATATTGTTAGATTTAGTATTTTACAAAACCCTTTGGTAGAATGATAGGTAAGAGTTAGTTCTAAAATTTGTGTATTTTTGTAGTTTTATGTTGATTATTTTTTATTTATGATTTTTTGAAGTGACCGCATTCTGAAAATATGGTACTTGTTCATGCAGTGGGCATAACTTGCATAAAAATAATAAAAAATGCAAACTTTTTAAAAAGTGTATATAATCTAACGTAGATAAGTAATATGTAATTCATTTTGAATTTGGTTAATTAGATCAAATTTTATTATAAAAATAGTAGACATATGTCTGTGAGGACCGTCAAGGCATTCATAAAGAAAATTATAGTTTACAATGCTAATGATTTCCAAAAATAGAATAATTTATATGGTCAGAAAGATGAGGAGACATGTGAGATGATGGTGGTTATTTTAGAGATACCCACTTGATCATTTGTAAAGTTGATGACAACTAAGTTGATAAGTCATGTTGGAAGATGAAAATATGTGTAAAGGGACAAAAATGAAGAGAAAATGGGCTTGCAAGCCTTAGGGTCATTTTCCAACACTCTTACCAAGCCAAAAATTGCATGGGTTTTGATGTGCAAAATAACCTGCTTGGGTTTTGAAAATTAAAAAGTACCATGCATAGTTTTACATAACCCATACAGGTTATGAAGACATCAAAATGTATGCTTGTAAAATTAGAATTTACCACACACACACACACACACACACATATATAAAGTTACTCTCTCTCTCTCTCTCTCTCTCTCTCTCTCTCTCTCTCTCTCTCTCTCTCTCTCTCTCTCTCTCTTTGATTACTTAAGACTAAACATTTTTACATAAGAAAAACATGTAAGGGTTTTTTAAAACTATGGGCATGGTGTATTTAAGTCTGTTAAAAAAAACCCAATAGTTCTTAATAAACCATGTGGGTTATGGAGAAATTTTAGTTCTTCATAACCCGTGTGGGTTATGGATAAATTTTAGTTCTTCATAGCTCATACAAGTTATGAAGAAATTTTTGTATTTTTTAATTGGCTCAGTTTAGGTTCAGTTTCCATGATCTAATTGATTTCAAATTTTGAATAATGCACATGGGTTTTGTGAAAATTTGAGTTTTTTCATCATGTGACCACTTTTTTTACCATTATCTTAGTGCACTTACCCTATTGCTAAGGTTGGATGAATTCTTATTAAGAGTAAGGAGTGAGCTATCATCATGAAGGTTAATTATTTGAATAATGGGTATATTGATTCCTTCTTGTATGATCTGGCTTCCTTTGTGGGCTCTCCTCTTTAGAGAAGTATAATCAATGTCAAGAAGGTTCTTAGAAAAGGAAGCATGCTGGTTATAGGAAATGGTAAAAAAGATAGATTATGGGAGGAGATTTGGGATCAAGAGAAACATATGGCTCAATTTAGCCACTTATCTCAAATCAAAAGTTGGATAAGTAATCAACAAGGTCCTGAGGTGGAAAATCATATCTCTTGGAGGGAGAGTAAAGCTGATGTAATGTAGCATCAACCCATTCTTTCATATCTGCAAACTTCACTGTCTCTCTCCCATAGATCTGCATATCAGACTGTCTCTCTTCCTAGACATGCCGATTAGAGGCTCAAAATCCTTCATTATACTAATAACAAGAATAATGACGACTCCACATAATGCTCCACAGTCGAGCTCTGATTCAGAACTCACCAATATTTAAACACTGGTTCCTTCGATACATTGGATGCATGTCATCATCATATTTTGGAAATCTGTGTATCCCACTGATATTTCTGCATATTAATTAATGCATTTCTTACGGCTAATTCAAGGCCAATTTATAGTCACTGCTTCTTTGCACCGCGTGGGTCTTTCACGACTGAGATTGGTTCAATCAAATGTTTGTTCCAACACGTGCATGCATGTGGAGAAAGCTTGGCACCTTTCTCCCATATCAATAACACACAACCGGATAACACAACAACTATTTAAAATATTACACCATCATAAATAACCAATTCTTGTAATCGGCCTCCACTTTATCAAAATTGATTCCATAAGAATCGACGGCTTATAAGAACTCAAGATCTTAAGTCAGAGCCGATAACCATGATTTTATTTCAGTATATTATAACCATCATTCTCACCTTCAAAAATGACTTCGGCTGCTCCAAATACAGAGACTCGGAAATGAATTTCCTGTCGGATCTTTGTTCCAAAGTGACTGTAGTCACAGCATTGCCTTGGTCTTCACGCGGCATATCCAACTCCATTAACGTCTCGTGGGTCTAACCAAGCATGAACATGCATGTAACACATAAAAAATTGTCACCTTTTCTTGTCAAAGGCCAAGCATTAGACATGGGGCTCATCATCTGTTGCTTGGGAATGATAGCTAAGAACACATACCATTTTAAAACCGTTTCACCATCCCAATTGGGACTGGCATAAAAACCACCTAAAAACAAAAATGACCATGTAATACTTCATCGTTGACAACATACAACCCGATTCAATAAACCAATACAATCTTTAACAAAACTTGAAAAAAAGAAATAACTAATACCAATCCAAACAGAGTTCTGCAAAACATATTAACAAAGAATAATAGATGGAACGAATTGATAGAATTTGGAAACTCCATTTTATCAAATTCCATATATTACCACTTCAAAAACATAGATAATCTTAATTGCTCTCTAGCTGAAGGGTAGAGAGCCCGATTCGCTCTCACTCCTATTTTCTCTCTCTTTTCTATTATCCCGTAGCTTCCCTCTATTCAGTTACATCCCTCTCTATAAATCTCTTTATCGATATTCTTGGGGTAGTTATGAAAACCATCCACCTACCCATGATTTCATAATGCTGCCTAATAATAGACAATATTAGACAGCTACAAAAAAACCATCTATCTACCTGATATTCTCATTCGGATTATTATGAAACTTGTCATAATGCTTAAGGGTCGAGGTGCCACTGCACCATACTCCCAAGATTAAAAGATCCATATCTCATGGAAACGTTGTGGGGAGGATTCTGCAAAAAAATCTTTCACGTCTTTGTATTCATCACTAGGTCAATCCATCCGCTGCTTCATCTGTCTCTTTCAAATGGCTCCTATCAATAGAGTGCAAACTGCCTGTTGTTAACCACTCTTCATGCTACTGCTTCACACAACCACCATACTCCCATCTTACCCACACAAGATTCTGGAAGATGCTTCCCACTGATGACATGTAACTAATTGAATATTTGAAGATGTTAAGTTGATAATCATGCAAGGCATGAAATCAATTAATGCATTATATTGTAATTAATGTCAACTTGATATAATCTGTATGGTCATTATAATACTACCAAAGACTTCAAAGAACCGATGAATCAAGACTATGCTATCAGTAATGCATACAAGTCAAGTATTCACTAAATGACTACATACACCGACAGAGTGCACACCTACGGTCAGAGTAAAAGAACAAAGTCAAAGTTTTAACCGACGAAGCTAATGCACAACATTACCGACAAGCATAGTTATAGTGTTGACCAATGAGAAAAGCACAAAGTAACCCGATGGAAATAATTTTAGTGTTGCCTAACAAAGAAGACAAGGATGGAGATCCTGATGACAACTAAAGTCACACTAATGGAACAGTCAGTTATCACCGATGACTAACTGAAGTATTGACCGATAGAATAGAGAGTTCAGAAAATGACAAAATGCTTTGCTGTCAAGAAGATAAAGATAGAATTAACAGATACTTATCATTATTTTAATCATCCAGATAAAGCCAGAGATAAGTAAGTGATTTAAACCTCATTTGTCTAGTTGGCAAGAAAATCTCTTTGAGATAAATCATGAGTTTTCTTTAAATCTATTGGTGAGAATTGTGGAACATGCCAAGAATCAAGAAATTCAAGAAAAAGGGAAATCATGTCTATATAGAGACAAACCCAATTCATTACGAATGGGAGAATTAGGTGAGAATAAAAAGAGAAGAAGAAAGATGCTAAAGGAAATATGAAGAAGAAGAAAGTCTTCCTATAGTCCTGATCAACAAGCTAAGGAAAGAGCTAGATTCTGCAGACACTGATGAACAGTGAGAAAAGCATCACAGAGAAAAATAGTGTGGAGCTAAGGTATAAGTGATTATATTTATCAGAGAGGTATTGGACCTACAATAGATCTAAAAATGTGCAATTGAGTTGTATGTATGAACAGATCATTAGTGTTTTAGTTTAACCATTAAAGCATAAAAGCCTCTTAACCGAGCAGCACTTAAAATTCTTTTTCAATTGAGATACATCCCAAGGAGTATAAAAATTTTTATCACAAAAGTAGCATTGGATATGCCCAATACCTATTGACAGGCCAACTGAGTGTTTGATCAAGGATGGTAGCATTAGATGCCAGATACTAGTTGTAACCTTTATCAGGGTTGGCTCCTAATAGAGCTCACTTCAGAAGAGTGAAAATTTAGCGTACCGGTCCAAGTGGTTTTTCCCTTAACAGGGTTTCCATGTTAAAAATCTATGTGTTATGTGTTAATATTTTGTTACTTTACCATTTTACATTTCACATATGCAATTCTAGATTGATTGATATACTTTGCATGTTTACTGTGTTTCGGTAATAGTTGACTGATTATCAATAATCATACAGAAAAGAGATTAACAAATAAATCCGATAAGTAGAAAATTGATAAAAGTATTTCAAGGCATTCATCTTGTAGGATAGAAGGGGTGGTCCCACAATAGTGTGTCCCACTTTTTTGAACATTCTGATTTTTACTGAAATTACACATTTTTAAGAAAATATGATGTTTTAAGGCTTGAGAGCTCCCATTTGAAGGATTAAATTGACAATAGTTAGATAAAATCCTCTTGGATCAAAATCTATTTGGTATAATCTCTCTACTCCTCACTCACACCTGTAATCAAGTCTCCTTTGCACCCATCAAAATGCTGACAAAAAATCACTTTGACATTAACCTTTTGTGGGATCAAGTAAATTTATTTCGAAAACCCAAATATAGGATGATAGTACTCAGAGAAAGCTTTCCATTAATTGTGATATATATATATATATATATATATATA
>MU228289.1:615285-630589 GCA_018584345.1 Thuja plicata | reverse complement strand
TTAGCGACTTCTATGTTTGATGCTTCTACAAAAATAGTAAATTAGGAAAATAAAATTGTAAAAAATATCTTGGAAAAAGATATTTATGCTACCTTTCTATCAAAAAAATAAAAAATGAAATTCAATATATACAGATAGAGTTAGAGCGATCCAAGTGAACCTATGTCCAAATTATAGTTAATGTCACTTCATAAATCAATAAACTATACAATATTTAACCAAATTGAATGAAACCAATTGGATTCTCTAGATATTGGTGTTAAAAACCTAATTTCAAAGTATTTATGTTCTTATCAATTTTATAAAACAAGTTATGTTGATCAAAGTGAGTGTCACTCCTGAAAAATGCTGATTTTTCAGACAAACAATTTTTGAAGGAGAAGGAAAAATGGATACAAATAAATTCTAATTTTTTAAAAAATAAATATACTTAGAAACTAGAAAAAAAATTCTAAAGGTCACTAGTTTACATAATCTTCAAATTCTTAATGGTTTTATGAAAATTGGTGTCCGAAAGCAAAGTTTGTTTTCTGAATTTGCATTTTAGTGTCAAAGTTGGCCAAAAAGTGGGACATAGTATTGTGGGATCACCCGAAGATAACTTGAGACATAAGTAGAGGTTATAAGTTTTAAGGGGTGATTTAAGGATTAATTTTTTAGGCCACTGATTCAACCCCCCCTCTCATTTATTACTAATAATTGGTATCATAGCTTATGTACTTGAAAGGAAGGTTTCAAGACCTAAGCAAAAGATCACAAAATGAACAAACGAGATGTGCCCAAGTTGAACAAATATAATTTTGCTTGATGGAAAAGAAGAATAAGAATCCACTTATCAGGTATTGGTAATGATGTTACTCAATACTTAGATACTTAATATGTGTTTTCCACATCAGCTCCAACAATTGAACAAATGAGAGAGAAGCATGAGCACAGTTGCATGATTATAGAACTTGCTTCCTCACTCTTTGATGTTGAATTTGAAGATTTCAAAACCTACAAGACTGCAAAGCATATGTGGGACAAATTGATGCTTGTACACGGTGGTGACAAAAATGTTTTGAGAGGCAAGGCAGAAATCCTTAGAGGAAAGTTTGATGATCTCAAAATTTAAGAAGGTGAAAACATCACTTAGTACAACACAAGAATCAAAGAGGTAGTCAATGCTATCCAAGGAGTTGGAGGTGTACTAGAAGAAGATACAATGGTAAGTAAAATTCTAAGAACCTTACTGCCTGCTTATGCTATTAGAGTATCTGTCATTCAAGAAATGAGAGCAGTAGAAAACAACAATGTAACTTTAGCCAGTTTGATTGGAAGAATGATTCATTTGAGATGAATAACTTTGATAATAGTGTCTTACCAAACATAGAGTCCACATTCAAAAATTCTATGAAAATAAGTAAAATGAGTCATAAAAACACTATAAGAAAAGATAGTGATAGTGAAATTGAAGAAGTTGATCTTGATGAAATTGAAGCACTTATGGCTAGAAGAATGTAGAGAGGCAAAGGTAAATTATCACTTGTTTGTTTTAATTGTAAAGATATTGGACACTTTGCTGCAAGGTGTACTAATAGAAGAAAAGATGACAGAAGTAATGAAAGATCATTTGAAAATAATTCTAATAGAGGTGATTACACAAGCTACCGACAGTCATAAAGAAGAGATACCCGAGACTATAAGGACAAAGGTAAGAAGGCTAGTTACCTAGAGAAATGCAAAGATGGTGACACTAACACTGAATCTGATGAAGACATCAAGATGGTGTTTGTGGCAGTAAAGGATGATTCATATGATGATGAAGAAAGGTATGTAGAAACAACCCTCATATATAAAGTTTGTAAAAATAATTTCTGGATCATAGATAGTGGCTACACTCACCATATGACCAGTGATAAGGAAAATTTTGAGACTTTTGAGTACTATAAAGGTGTTTCAGTAAGAATGGGTAATGACACACCTTGTCCAATTGAAGGTAGAGGAACCATAATGCTGAATAACTAGATAAAATGTGAATTTTTATTGGGTAAATGGATTGAATTAAAATCTATTGAGTGTTTCTCAGTTGAATAATTCAGGTCACAAAGTAGCATTTGAAGATAAGAAGGGAAAGATCTTCAATAAATCAGGAAATTTGATTGGTACCAGTGAGTAGACATAAGGTAAGTTATTCTATCTAAATGATACTGACACCAGTTGTTTGATTGCTACAAACAAAGGCATATGGTTGTGACACAAAAGAATGTGTCATGTGAATTTTGACAAAATGATAAAGATTAGCAAAAAGAGAAATGTTAGAGGCTTACTGATGATGACCAAGCCCAACAACATCATGTGTAAGAATTGTCAAAAAGGTAAAGTGACAAAGTCTCATTTTAAAAGAAAAATCCATATATCTGATGCAATTCTAAAACTATTCCATACTGACTTATGTGGACATATGAGGACAAAGAGTTATTATGGAGATAGATATTTTATTCTCTTTGTTGATGATTACACTAGAATGATGATAGTCACGTTTCTAAAAGATAAATCAGAAGCATTTAAGATGTTTAAATGGCATATGAAAATGGTTGAGAAGCAAAGTGATAAGGAGCTAAAATGCTTAAGATCTAATAGAGGAGGGGAATTTATTTCAAATAAATTCACTAACTTTTGTAATGAGCATGGAATCAAAAGATAGGTCTCTGCACCGAGAACACCACTGCAAAATATAATTTCTTAAAGAAGGAACAAATCCATAGTTGATTGTGCAAGGACACTGATGATAGAGAAAGGCATAACCCAAATATTCTGGAGAGAAGCTATCAGTACTATTGTTTACACATTGGACATAGTAAAATTGAAGAAAGACACCAAAAAGACACCTTATGAGCTATGGTATGGATACACACCCAATGTAAGTTATTTCAAAAATTTTGGTAGTCAATGTTATATCTTAAAAGATGATAGAAATGGAAAACTTGACTCCAAGAGTGATGAAGGAATCTTTATAGGATATTCTACAAAGAGAAAGGCTTATAAATGTCTAAACAAAGCCTCTAATAAAATTGTTGAAAGTGCAAATGTAAAGATAGATGAATTTGCAGAGAAGAATGAAAAGAAAAGCACTACAGAACTAGAGGACTATATTAGGATTTCTTATAATGAGGAACCTAAAACTCTACGTGACCAACAATGTAGAGCTCCCAAACAACATATCATTACACCCGAGCATTAGGATGCAAATACCGATGATTAGAATATTGCTCAAGATGATGCACAAACTGATGGAGAACAGAATAGAGAACATAATGGAGAATAGAATGGAGAAAAAAATGATGATTAAGATGATAAACAAAGAGCTAAAACCATACTTGTAAGATATGTCAGGAGGAACCATCCACATAACTAGATCATTGGAGATAATAAGGCTGGTATGAGAACTAGAAGTAAGTCTCTAAATAAAAGATGTCTTATTTGTGATTATGAGCCCAAATCTGTCAATGCTACACTAGATAATGATGAATGGATTAGTGCTATGAATGAGGAGATTGAGTAGATAGAGAAAAAAAAGACATGGACACTTTTACCGAGACCAAATGACAAGAATGTCATTAGTACAAAATGGATATTCAGGAATAAGTTGAATGTGAATCAAGAAGTCACAAGAAATAAAGCAAGACTAGTATGCAAGGGGTATGCACAAGAAGAAGGGATAGACAATGGAGAGACCTTTGCACCCGTTGCTAGGATTGAAGGAGTAAGAATATTACTTGCTTATGCTGCATATAAAGGATTCAAGGTATATCAAATGGATGTCAAGTCTCCATTCCTAAATGGAATACTTGAAGAAGAGGTATACATTGAACAACTAGAAGGGTCTGTTGATCCAGACAAGAGGGACATGATATGTAGAGTACACAAAGCCTTGTATGGATTAAAACAAGCACCCCAATCCTGGTATGAAAATATTTATTTCTATCTTATAAGTATTGGATTTGTAAGGACTAGTGAAAATGGTAATCTTTATTTGAAGGAAGATACTAATGGTAACATTTTGATTGCTGAGATATTTGTTGATGACATCATATTTGGAGGCAATGATATGATATGAAAGTCATTTTCAAATGAAATGAGCAAAGAATTTGAGATGTCTATGTTTGGAGAGATCAAGTTCTTTCTTGGTCTGCATATCATGCAACAAGATGAAGCTATTTTAATTACACAATCCAAGTACATCAAAGAAGTACTTAAAATATTCAAGATGGAAGAATCCAAACTAGTTGGGAAACCGATGGAAACTAGATGCAAACTGACAAAGGAGGACAAGTCATCAGAGGTAAATCATACTTTGTATAGATCAATGACTGGAAAACTCATGTATGTTGTACATACTAGACCATACATTGCACATGCAGTAGGAATAGTTGCTAGATTTTTTGCTAATCCCAAGGAATCACATATGAATTCTATGAAAAGAATCCTAAGATATCTGAAGAACACCAAGGAATATGGCTTATGGTATAGAAGAGAAGGAAAATTTGAACTTAAGGTTTTTATCTATGTTGATTGGGTTGGAAATATTCATGATCGGAAGAGCACAATTGGAGGAGCATTATTTATGGGTGACAAACTTGTCACATAGATCAACAAGAAGCAAGGATGCATCTCTTAGTCTACTGCAGAGGTAGAGTATATTGCTGATGTTGCAAACTGCTCAAATATTGCATGGATCAAACAATTATTGGAAGGTATGCATATGAAAAATTTAGAACCAGTAATTATCTACTATGATAATACAAGTGTAGTAAACATTTCCAAGAATCCAGTCATGCATGCTAAAACAAAGCATATTTCCATAAAGTATCATTATTTGAGAGAATAGGTTCAGGCAAAGGAAGTGATACTTGAGTATGTACAATCAAAGGAACAATTGGCCGACATCTTCACAAGGCCACTGCTCAAGGATGCATTTGAATACTTGAGAAAGAGACTAGGGGTCATACCCTTGTCTACTAGTCAGTAAGCTGACTAGAAGGCTGCATCAACCTGCATATTATTATAATATCATTCATATTGATGCAAGCAGAAAGATGGACTTCAAAGATACATCTATACACAAAAAGGTATTTATCTACACAAAGCACTAGAGTTGTTACCAATGGAATGGAAAATTCAAGGAATATATTATGAATAGAACGGATCCATTTGGCATCACTGTCAAATACTTGTTTGAAAAAAAAGTTTGGCATTAATGTCAAAGGTAGAGAAATATCTCATTATCATACTAATAAAGGGAGAGAGTTTATCCATTATCATCTCAGGGAGAGATTATATCCAACATGTATCCAAAGGGTAAGAAGTAATCAGAAAGGGCGAGAAAATAAAAAGGGAGAGAAAACATAAAAAGAAAAGAACAGTAAAAGGGAGAGAGTTTTACACAGAAGGAGAACACATCACATCATAAAAAGGAAATATTATATGTCTATCTAGTGAAGGGATTGAAGATAGAAAGAAAGATGCAAGAATCAAATCCTAGCTATTTGAGCTTACCGAAAGAAAGACATTTGTATTAGTTACATCAGAAAATCTTGATGAAACTATATATTTCTATTATATTAGTAATAGTATAGTATGATATTGTAGTATGTTGCCATCAATGCAAAAGGGAGAGATTGATGACATGTAATTGATTGAATGTTTGAAGATGTTAAGTTGATGATCATCCAAGGCATTAAATCAGTTAATACATTGTATTGTCATTGATGTCAACTTGATATAATTTATATGGTCATTATAATAATACCGAAGACTTCAAAGAATCGATGAATCAAGATTATGCTATAAATAATGCATACAAGTAAAGTATTCACTAAATGACTACATACACCAACGGAGTGCACACTGACAGTAAAAGTAAAAGAACAAAGTCACAGTGTTACCCAATGAAGCTAATCCAAAGCATTACTGATGAGTAGAGTTACAATGTTGACCGACGTGCAAAGCATAGAGTAACCTGACTGAAAGAATTTCAGTGTTGCCCGATGAAGAAGATAAGGATGAAGATCCCAATGACAACTAAAGTCATACCGATGGAACAATCAGTTATCATAGATGACTAACTGAAATATTGACTGACAGAATAGAGAGTTCAGAAAATGACAAAATGCTTAGCTATCAAGAAGCTAAAGATATAATTAAGGGACACTTATCATTGTTTTAATCATCCAGATAAAGCCGGAGATAATTAAATGATTTAAAGCTGATTTGTCTAGTTGGAAAGAAGATCTCTTTGAGATAAATTAGGAGTTTTCTTTAAATCTATTGGCAAGAATTGTGGAACATGGTAAGAATCAAGAAATCCAAGAAAAGGGGAAATCATGTCTGTATAGAGACAAACCCAATTCATTATGAATGGGGGTATTAGGTTAGAAGAAAAAGAGAAGAGGAAAGATGCTAAAGGAAATCTGAAGGAGAAGAAAGTCTTCATTCAGTCCTCATCAACAAGCTAAAGAAAGAGCTAGATTCTGCTGACACCTACAAACAGTGAGACAATCATCATAGAGAATAATAGTGTAGAGAAAAGGTATAAGTAATTATATTGATCAGAGAGGTAATGGACCTACAATAGATCTAAAAATATGCAATTGAGTTGTATGTATGAATAGATCATTAGTGTTTTATTTTAGCCATTGAAACATATAAGCCTCTTAACCGAGCAGAACTTAAAAGTCTTTTTCAATTGAGATACATCCCAAGGAGTATCAAAAATTTTGATCACAAAAGTAGCATTGGATATACCCAATACCTATTGACAGGCCAAGAGAGTGTTTGATCAAGGATGGTAGCATTATATTCCAGATACTAGTTGACAAACTATTTCTAAATCATCTAACAAGGTCACACGTAACAGTGTGTTTGTAACCTTTAATAGGGTTGGCTGCTAACAGAGTTGACTTCAGAATAGTGAAAATTTGGGTTACCTGTCCCAGTGGTTTTTCCCTTACCAGGGTTTTCATGTTAAAAATTCATGTGTTATGTGTTTATTTTTTGTTACTTTACTATTTTAAATTTCACATATGCAATTCTAGATTGATCGGTATACTCTGCATATTTAGTGTGTTTTGGTAAATATTTAACTTCTTATCGGTAATCATACATAAAAGATATTAACAAAGCAATTGGACAAGTATAAAATTGTTAAAAGTATTTCAAGGCATTCATCTTGTAGGATAGAAGATAACTTGAGACATAATTAGTCATTATAATTTTTAAGGGTTGATTTAAGGATTAATTTTTGAGGCCACTGATTCACACCCCCCCCCCTTTAGTTATTACTAACACCCACCCTTGTCTTAGTGGTTTCTATCTTTGCACCTTCTACCCAACTTCATCTTGTTTGAGACAATATCAAGACCCCTGTTGAGATCTTCTTACATGCAAAAAACAAATTCTTTCTTACTCCAGCTCGGATGGATCCACTTGCAACCACAAACTTTATAACAAGAACCCACAATACTCATGCCTGGTGTAGATTTCCATCTACACACTCAGTATCTTCTAAGCTCTCATACCATTCTGATGCAATGTAGCATCGACCCATTCTTTCATAACGAAAAACTTCACACACTCTCTCTCTCCCATAAATCTGCATATCAGACTATCTTTCTTCCTAGACATGCCGATTAGAGGCTCAAAATCCTTCAATATTCTAATAACAAGAATAATGAAAACTCCACATTATGCTCCACACTAAAGCTTTGATTCAGAAATCATCAATATTCAAACACTAGTTCCTTTGATACATTGCATGCATGTCATCATGACATTCTACAAATCTTCATATCCCACTGATATTTCAACATATTAATTAATGCATGTCTTACAGCTCCATCAAGGCTGATTTATGGTCAGTGCTTCTTAGCACTGTGCGGGTCTTCCATGATCGAGCTTGGTTCTATCAACTCACAGTTTTTTCCAACATGTACATGCATGTGGACAAAGCTTACCACCTTTCGCCCATGTCAATGACACATGACCGGATAACACAATGACCATTTTAAATATAACTCCATCCCAAATAACTGATTCTTGTAACCGGCCTCCACTTTCTCAAACTTGATTCCACAAGAATTGGTGGCTTATAAGAACCCAAGATCTTAAGTCAAATCTGATAACCATGGTTTTATTTCATCATATTATAACCATCATTCTCACCTTCAAAAATGACTTTGGCTGCTCCAAATACAGAGACATATATCTTACTCCATTAGGGCCCATTTATTGCATGGCATTAACTTATCTAGAATACGCCTATTCCAGAATAAGGACCTATTATCGGATTAATTAATTCTAAAAATGAAAGCTGGAATAAGCTATTCTGCGTTTGGATCCCATATTGTAGAATTGGAATAAGGATTAATTTTCATTTTTTAAATTATTTTGAATAATATGTATTTTTAACTTGTGTACACATATACACACACATATATACACATACACATATACACACAAATACATGTATCTATATACACACATGTGTATATACACACACATGTGTGTATATACACACATGTGTATATACACACACATGTATATATATACACACATGTATACACACATGTATATGCACATGTGTGTGTATACACACATGTATATACACACATGTATATACACATGTGTATATGCACACATGTATATACACATGGGTGTATATACACACACATATATACACACACATGTGTGTATATACACACACATGTATACACACATGCATATACATGTGTGTATATACACTATGTATATACATGTGTGTATATACATGTGTATATACACACATATGTGTATATACACATGTGTATATACACACATGTATATACACATGTGTGTATATACACAAATGTATATATACACATAGGTATATATATACACATGTGTGTATATATACATACTCATATTTTTAAAAAGATGATTTTAAAAAAAAAATTAATAAAAAAAAGTAAATTTGGATCCATAAATATCTTATTCTCAAATAAGAAATGAACTCCATATTTTTTTAGAATTAACTAACGCAAGCATTGGCCCCAAAATGGGGATTAGTTTTCTAATTCGAGAATTCAAGAAATGCCACAAATAGAGAATTAAATTATTCTAGCATTAACTAATGCTTATTCTAGGTTAATGCTTGGCACCAAACGGGCCCTTAATGTCTTGCGGGTCTATCCAAGCATGAACATGCATGCAACACATAGAAAAACTTGTCACCTTTTCTTCTTAAAGGCCAAGCATTAGACATGGGGCTCATCATCTATTTCTTGGGAATGATAGCTAATATCATTCGGATGTTCTAAGAACACATAGATCTACACACAGAGCTCGTGGGTCTCCCTCTAGACACCACCTTCGCTAACGGTTCTTGAAAACCATTTTACCATCCCAATCAGGACTGGCATAAAACCCACCTAAAAATAAATTCCCATGTAATACTTCATCGTTGACAATACACAGTCTGATTGAATAAACCATTACATTCTTTAACAAATCCCAAAAACAAGAAATAACTAATACCAATCTAGATAGAGTTCTATGAAACATATTAACCAAGAAGGATAGAGGGAACGACTCGACAGAATTTGGAAACTCCATTTTATCAATTTCCATATATTAACACTTCAAAAACATACATAATCCTAATGCGAGAGAGCCCGATTCGCTCTCACTCTTTTTTACTTTCTTTTTCTATTATCCTGTAGCTTCCCTCTATATTTAGTTACATCCCTCTCTATAAATCTCTTTATCAAGATTCTTGGGGTAGTTATGAAAATCATTGACCTACCCATGATTACATAATGTTGTCTAATAACTCTTAGAAACATACAAAAAATACGTCTATCTACCTAATATTCCCATTCGGATTTTGTGGTTACAAATGACATATGATGCATTTTTAAATACATAACAATGCAATTTTAAGCAAATTAACAATTTCTTGACATGGTCCCAAGAAATTCTAAAATGACTTAAACAATCATTATTATGAAACTTGTTATAATGCTTAAGGTTCAATGTGCCACCGCACCAAAATCTAGTTGGGTTGAATTCACAAGGTATCTACAATGTTGTGTTTATATTCCTCTTTATATCATTAACCGACTTTAGGGAAACCTGAGAGCTTTATCTTTGGATTTTTTGGATTGTGTTGTCTTCTCCCAATCTAGTGAAGACAGATGGATGTAGAGATACAACTCGTCAAGTTCTTTCTTTGTTAGTTCAACTTACTAGGATATGGAGAGTAAGGAAGAAAATGCTAATTTTCAGAGGCATATCAGGGTTCCTAATCTTATTTCCAGAATTAATTATTTTTTGTTAATAGTGGCTCATGGCAGGATACTTATTTTGGATAATCTAATTAGGGACAGGTTTGACTTTTTAATAGATGGGTTCTTTATCAAGGTGACAATGAATCTATTGATCATATTTTTATCTATTGTCCCTTTACTATTGAATTCTGGAATCTTGTTCTATGATCCCTAAATGTGGTGTGGATAATGCCCACAACTATGAATCTATTGATTGGTCATTGGAGTTTCATCCCTCTCCATCATCCTATACTAAAGAAAATATAGGCTCAAATTATCCCTATCATAACCTGAAATGGTTTCAAGGAGAGAAATAATACAATCTTAAGAGACCAAGCTAGATCTAGTTCTACTCTATTCCATATCTTAATGCAAAAATTTACAAAAAACCTCGAATGTTGCTTCTTTTGGAAAATGGAGAGTGCTACCTACCCTACATGACTTGAGAATTAAATGAAACTGGAATATTCATCAAGATCTTATTTTGATTGGAATAGTATATTGAAAATAAGGTTAACTTGTTGGATTCCTCTCAAGGTTGGCTATGCAAAATGTAATGTGGATGGTTATGCTAAAGGAAATTCAAGAATCTCTACTTTTGGAGGAGTTATAAGGGTCTAGAATGAGGATTTTAATGAAGGATTTGGTAAAAACCTTAGAGTTGGGACTAACATAAATGTTGAAGCTATGGAAACATGGCAAGGAATAAAGTGTCTGAAAGACATAAAATATGAGACATTCATCTTGGAAGGGGATTATAAAATGATTATGGATTGCCTTTAGGATAATGCAATCTGTCCTTAGTATATTGAAAGCCTTACAGATGATTTTAATAGAATGCTTGCTACTTTTAGGAAATTTAGGATATTTAATACTCTTAGGGACGGTAAGAAAGATGTAGATTTTATGGATAACTAAAGTCTTGATACTCTGGATTAGGAGTATATTACCTTTGAAAAATATCCTCATAGGTTGAAGGAGATTATTTCCAATGAAAGAAAAAAATAATTAAGTTTTTCATGCTCAGAATCTAGTGGAAAGTGTGTTTGTATTGGTTGGCTTATGATTATACATCAAAAATTAATTTGGGATATCAGTGTTAAGATGTAGAGCATGGAGGAGAAGTATGTGTGCCTATAAATTTATGTTAAGAAAGCCTAGGGTTTTGATTTTTCAGGACAATGGTTATGCTCAAACAAATATGTTAGATGAGGGAAAAATTTGGTCACAACTTTAACTAATAAAGGAGACATTAACTGCATAATTAATATGACTATTAAAAATCAAAGATGGAAAGTTAGGCACTTGTGTGATAAAGGGAATATGATGAATGTTGAGGTGGATTTTTATTTCAAGTTTTATCATATGTATTGCATTAGGATCGGGATGAGATGGCATAAAAATGGTATGATAAGGAACTCAAAAATATGAAGTAATTATGTGGTCACAAATAATCATAATGTTCATTTCTCTTTCGCTAAGGGAAAATGTCATTTCAAATATCTAAGAGATAATATCTTCTATGGTCTAGACACTTGGGTCATTATTAAAGATGATGCTAGAAATTGCATAATTTTTATTTGAGCTGAAAGTATTTCCTTCTTCAAGAAGCTTCTGAAGTAGTAAGAAAGAGACCCAGAAAGGCTTTCCTATTTTATTATTTTTCTAGTTACTGTTATACACTGAATTTGCGCCTCTGATCTCAAGCTCTCTTGGTATTTATAATCCAGTATAACAAGGGAGTCATCTCAAGGTTGTGGGACCTCTGCTAACTGAGATGAGACCTCCATATTCTAGGCTGGTTCCTCTTGGATAATCACCTTAACTTGCTCTTAAACAGGAAAGTAAACTTGAGGGGAAAAGGGGTTAGAAGGATTGCATGGAAAGGGAAATAATTGAAAGAAAACTACCTACTAGGTGATGCACCGATTTTGACATGAAAACATAAAACATAGAGGATAAAGCCCTGGGTCAACTAGCTTGGAATTGGAGGTAAAACACAAATCTCTTGTATAGACATGCATAAATATTTCATAACAAGGTCATGATTGAACCAGTTAAGAGGAAAGATTTCACAGTTAACAGCTCAAACATAAGACACGAGTTACAACCTGCAAGCAAACATACTCTTCTGCAAGTAGATGCTACAAAGGGACAGGATTAAGAGGAAATAAAATCTTTCACAGTTAACCCATCTACCATCTACAATGCATACAAACAAGCAGAAAAGAGACAAGGCTGACACAATTCAATAAATTGATAAGAACTTCAAGCTCTACATATTACTTCTCACAATGAGTTACAAATTCTCTTTTGCCTCTGTCAGGAACTTAGAACAAGTTACAAAAAAAGCAAGACCAAAATAAGAAGAACTGGCGACAATGAGTCTTCAACTCATATTTATACAATTTAGCCAACTGCATTATGACAACAATAACTTCTGGATCAGATTTGGCCTGTCCAGCTACCATCTAACTCTTCAAAAGTCAACAAAATGCAACTTGGTGACCCAAAAGTCATGCCCAAATAATATCAACATAAATACTCCTTCTCAAAAGCAGTCTTATCCCTCTAGAAGAGTCACAAAAGTCTCTGAAATGTAATAACTCTTTTGCACACTTTGACAACTGCAACCTCTGATCTTTTTCAAATCTGATCTTTTCATTTATAAAAATATCTGAGCGTCTGAGAAAATATCTGATATTTCTGTTTCTTTTCATTCGCTGAGTAAGCGATGCCATCTATTCCTTGGCCTGTCGCACTCCGAATCTCTTTTCTTTTTACCGATATTGAAACAAATCTAATCCTAGGATTGACAGATAGTTCTGGGCTCTAAAAACCTTCATCTACCTCATCATCACACAGTCGTAGGGTGTGTTAAACTGACTTTTTATTCTTTGCGACTGAGCGGCATTCATCTCTTTACTCATCGCTGACTCGCAGGTTATTTTTCCTTTCTGTGAGTTGATCGGTGATTGCGAGATGAGTGTCAGCTCCAGCTCATCGTGCACTTGCGAGCTAATCTCCCCTTTCATTTACTGACTGGTGACTGAGCGAAAACCTTCTCCTCTGACTCGTCGAATCCTCGCGAATCTTTTTCTTTTGTTTTGCATTGACTGGAGACAGGGTGACGAATTCCATTTCCTATTCAGTCGCAAGCTCGTGAGCTCATCCTTTATTTTACCTGAGTCTCAGCGACTGGGTTCCTATGCATCTTAATTTCCATTTATCCCTTCATCACATAGTCACGAGCTCTTTTCTTTGGCCTTTGGATTCTGAGCGACTGAGCGACATCTAATTTCTTAATGCATTTTCTTTCTCGGTCGTATACTCGCTCAGCTTTTCCATTAGCTTTCAATCTGTGCATGAGTGTGCGACCATCTCTATTTTTTACTCAGTCACTTACTCGCGAGCTGATCTCCCTTCACCCTTTTTATCTGGCGACTGAGCGACATCATGTTTTTTGCTTATCGCACACCCGTGAGCTCCTTTTGTTTCATCTGAGTTCCTTGGCGACTACACGATGACTTTATGTCTTTCTTTAGTCGCTCACTCGTGAGCCATTTATCTTTTACCTTCTCTGACCGGTGACTGAGCGACCACCTCATCCTCCTTCAACTCCTCACACAGTCGTGAGCTTTTCTCTTTTTCGGAGAATTACCTCCGCAGGTAGAAATCCGCCACGGAGAATCAAAAATTCAATTCTCCGCCTTGAGTCCCTTTGGTTTCAGAAAATTTGAAAAGTGCATCGAAAACCTATTGCGGGGTCCACCATAGTGCCTTTTCGGAAAATGACCTGAGAGGTGCGAAACCCACAAGCCTTTGCGGAAAATCACCTCCTAAGGTAGAATTCTGCCACGTGTAAATTTCTTCTTTTCCCTTTTAGCTTTGCAGAAAATCACCAGCGAAGGTAGAATTCCGCAACAAGGCAAAATTACTCTTTTCTTTTTAGCTTTGCGGAAAATGATGTGAGAGGTGCGAAACCCGCAAGCCTTTGCGGAAAATCACCTCCTAAGGTAGAATTCTGCCATATGTAAAAAACCTTCACTTTTTTGGCCTTTTCGGAGAATTACCTCCACAAGTAGAATTTCGCCAGCCTTTGCGGAAAAATACCTTCGGGGGTAGAAATGCACCAAGGAGAAACGGAAATTCAATTCTCCGCAAGCCTTTTTTTTAAGTACCCAAAATCAGTAAACAGGCACTTTTAGGAGGGATAAAGGGAAAAAATGGTCATAGAGGGCAGATCATGCCAAATTACATAGGATGGAAAATTTGGGCAATATTTTGGCGACTTCTGTGGGATGTCAGCATGCTAGACATGAAAACTAGTAGCCTAAACTATTCATTAGGCATGGAGTCATTTCTTGAGCATAAAACTTGACAGGGAAAAACTGTGCACGTGCACTTCTTGGAAAACAGGGAAACTATACTAGAAAGTAGGGAAAGGAAAAAAATAGGGAAATGCTTACAAGAAAAAAAGGAGTTACAGAGAGGGATTAACCTCAAAGCAAGGCTTGAAGTGGAAACCATTAACGGAGATTGGCAGGGCATCTCCGTTAAGAGTTGAAAGCTGGAAAGCGTTAGATCCTCTGCACTCTGTTATAACAAATGGTCCACCCAAAAAGGAATAAATTTTTGTGTGTCTGCCAAGTCTGGACCTGAACTCATCCCACTTGAGAAATACATCTCCAATCTTGAAGCTCCTTCCCCTGACTCTTTTTTCAAAGCTCCTTTTAGTTTGATTCTAATGGAATTCCATATCTTTCATAGATTTGTCTCTGATTTCTTCCAATTCCATCAATTGAGCATACCTGATCTGTAGGGGATCCTCTTCATCAAACAAGGCATACTGAGTGGCTAAGTCCAGAGCTGGTAATTCTGTTGAAATGGAAAGTTCAGCCTCTCTACCATACACCAACATGTATGGAGAATTACCAATGATCTTCTTCGGGGTAATTCTG
>MU228289.1:495936-512733 GCA_018584345.1 Thuja plicata | reverse complement strand
TTCCCATCTAACTTCATCTTCACCTTTGTTCCATAAAGGAAGTTGAAGTATACAACCTAGTTATCAAATTTAATTTGAGTGTTCCTCGATTCATTATTTTTAATTCTATTGAAATTACCATCACTTAGCCAATAATGAGCATGCCATTGCATGGAAGATATGAGTGATAGTCCCATAATCAACTTGTAACCCATGATAAATGCAATTTGTTTGACATCTTGCTAAGTTGCATGAATATTATTTATATATTTTAAATCATCATGAAATAGGATAAGAATTACATTTTTTGAAACTAATTATAATGTTGTATAAAGGGTAGTAACCATTAAAAAAAATGCATGTTATCAAAGAAACATAAAATATATTTAATCAACTTAATATCTTGACACACACTTTTTTACAGGTTAGTATATTAAATAAATTTTTAAAATTTTATTTGATATAAAGTGATACAAATCGAAGATCATAGAAAACATGTGTGGCCATTGAATTTAGTGTAAGGATATTAAAAATTATGCAAGGTTATATTAAATTTCTATTTATAAATTATGCATGTGATAAATATATTTAAAACATTTCAAATGAGAGTTATAGTAGTATAGAAGTAAATGAAAAAGACTTGGTTGCTTAAATTTATGTAATCCTTTTTATTATATATGTTTTTTCAATCTAGACATTTTCAAAGCATACAATGCTATAGAAAATGTTACAAATTATTGTAGTGGGAAAAAAAAGCTTGTATTAAATGCATTAGAGAAAATTTGAAAAAATAATAAATTACATCAATTATCTTTGTAGCACTTGAGTCTATTTTCTTTAGCCTTGCACTTGGAAATTTGTCTACCCTTTTTCATATTCTCATAACAATCATATGTGAATGGAAGCATTGTGCTCAGACACTGTAGAGATTTTACATGAGAAAATACCACAAATGCATGACCTATCATGTTGTTTCTCTTGGTTCTATATCAATTGTCACTTTTGGAAGAGTCAATCCTAGAGATTTATGTATAGTCAATTCCCATGCCAATATCAATGGAAATTCAAGTATTATGCCCTTTTGTATTGTTATTATTGGAATTTTTTTTTTAAGATGATGATCTTCGAATAGTAGTCCAAAATAATTATCAAGCTCAACCATCACAAATGTTGGAAATTCAGGAAAATCACTTCCTTGTTTGCAGACAATATTTCAAATGTATCCTAGAGCTCTATTTACAATACCTTCATGTATCCATTAATTTGAATTTGGAACGAACCTTTAATCCTTATTTATTAAAAACTCTAGATCAAGCTCATCATTCAAATAATCATCTACTATATTGGCACTTCCTTCTCTTGTTGCAACACTATGTGCAGCAAGATGCTTCAATAAATGTTGCATTTTTTATTATGACTCTGAATTTCTTCATTTGTTGAGAACAAGTGGACAACATTTTTAAACTCAAAATTTGTTTTAGAATCTAAGTTGATACGTGTTGTTATCTTTAGCAACTTGCAATCATCAATTTGTGGGTTTGGATATCTTAGATTTATCAAAAGTTGATGAAAGCTTTGTTGCTCGATAATTTCTTCATCTTGTTTGAATATCTTATCTAGAGTAACAATTTTCTTCAATTCCTACCATAGTAAATTTTCTGATCTATTCATGTCATATGTCAGTCTATCATTGACCTAAGGGAACTGATCCAAATTTCTTACAAAAATCATAGATACACCTGAAATATAATCAAAAAAATATATAATTTTGTAATATATATATATTTTTAATTTTATTTCAATTAATTAAAGTGTATTTTGTATACGAATAAGTTATCCATCAGGAAAAATTGAAATCTTTACAACCAAATCTTATGTCTGTAGTTTGTGAGAATGCTTTTTTGAGCCATGAATCTAAACTATCTTCTAGCATGTTCTGACCAATGATGTACATTTCATCAATAAAAATGTATTTTATGTGAGTAATTTCTTCTTGAAAAGTTATGAGTATTGTTCCTTCCAGCTGTGCAAAATCATGTATTGGTATTTCAATTTTGAATGAATTGTAGAGGTTCCTATATTGAATGTTGTGACTCCTGTTAGTGCAAATAAAAGAAGGGGAGATTAGGAGGGGATTATAACATTTTCAATAGATTGATTAATGACACTAATTAGATGTGAATTTCATGTTCCTATTGTTCGTTGAATTGTCATGAACGATGGCTCTCTATTTTTATTTTATGGTAGTGTGCCATAAATATGTCGACTACCTTTTTTGTTCGGCAAAAGGGTCATGTAGCTGATGAATTAGGGCATGTCATCATATATAATACATCCATGATCCTTCATGTTACTTATGAAATTAATTGTTCCAGTAGTGTACTCTTCTCCTTGATAATCAACAAACCAATTTTGGTGTCTATCAATTTTACCTCTCCCAAACATATCTATTTATGAACACTATATATTGACCATGATGAAACCTAGATATAATATCCCATTTTTTCTCTATGGTATTTGTATGAACATATTCAATTTCTTTAGTTTTAGAATCACTTGAATTTTCAATATTTTTGTAGTTTTTGTACGTTCAACATGCCAAGGATCGTAATTGAATGACTCCTAGATTTATATCATAGAGTCACCATCATGACCAATATCTCATTCTATTTCATTAAATGGATTTTCTAGAAATAAATCTGATAAATAGAATTCAATCCATTTACCCAACTTATATGAATGAATGGATACAAACCTAGGAAATACTCTGACACTTGTTGTTTTTTTCCCTTGGCTCCCATTTGTTGCATCTTCTTATTTTAGGATTATATATCCATGATCTGCTTGCATCAATCAAGTAACATCTTCCATATTTAATGGAATTATTTTTTACCCATCAATGAAATATTTTGTTCATTCTTTACTATTTTGCTAATTATTTTCATTATTTATAATTAGGGTTTTGAACACTTCATGTGAGGCATTTAGATTAACAAATCTTGTACTTGTCTCTATAAATGGAAGTACTAATAAAATATGACACATTTCCAAAGCCCCAATGTATCTTTCTATAATTGTGTTAGTTAGAAGCATCATATATTCTTGGATAACAAAATCATATGGTTTTTCCATGTTGGACAAGTGCATCAACATTTGGTGGTACGTTTACTAGCTTTTCTAAGATTTTGTTGTATACTTGGCAATGTTTTTTATTACAACATGTTTGGAAATAATAGGTTTCCAATAGTGTTTTTAAATATTAAAGTAGTTAGTAAAGCTAATTACTTCATCATAATATAATTCTCATAGTAATAGTATCCAAAGAAAGAAAAAAAAAAGATGGCTATACTCGATAAGTTCAAACTGTTTATCTATACCATACTACCCAATCACTATTCTATACTAGCCATGAAAATATACATAGCAATTACATGATTTGACATAAAAATAAATTACCAATAATTGTTTTTTAAATATAATCCCATTTTCCTATAATATTTTTACTTAATTCGGCTTTATCCATCTCAAATGTCCCAATAGGTGAATCAACATCAGGTTGTATGTTTGTTATGTTCTCCTAGCTAGGTCCATTGTCTTCTCTTTTGTCCCTGATCTACCTATTTTCTTTATCAATATGTCAATTTTCATTTCCGTATTGAATTTCTTCAGTATTTCCAATTCTTCTTTGTTCAACGTATCAGAGTAAGTGTAAAAATAATGTGTAGATAGAATGTCTTCTTTGTAAAGAATCATAGCTCCCTCTCAAACAAGGATCTTTAATGTATCCTTAGGGACTTCTAGAATGGAAGACACCTATTAAATTATAAAATAATATGTGATTTTACAAACAAAATCAACAATCCCGATTTTCCTATCTTGGAACACATCCTCATTTCTTTGCTTCCAAAGGAGACACACAATTTCAAGAATGAGACCAAACCAACAATTATTCATTTTAAGACCAAAGAGCTCAATAAATCTAGCCAAAATTTAATACCAAGACAGACCGTGTCTTCTATTCTACATAATAGGATTACCAAGAAAAATAGGCAAAATTTTAGACACATATTCACATTAAAAAAAGATTCTCAAAGGACTTAGCACAATCACAAATAGAGCAAATCACAGGTTCAAAGCCAATTGATCGAAGGAAATACCCCACAACAAGTTTCTTGAGTAACAAGATCCATGTAAAATAGGCTTTCTAAGGTTCTACAAGAGAGTGGAGAAATAGATCAAACCCAAGGTTCTATGTAGACTCTAACCAAGTTAGACCCCAACTCTGGTTAATCATTTTGAAAATAGAAGTATTATCTTTTAACATATTGTAAATTTTATTGGTAGAAGTATGAAACACTAGATTTACATCATCCCACTTCAACTGATTACGGAAATTATCACAATCAAGAGTTATAACAAGAAAGATCATGCTAGCAGCCTTAGAAATCAAAGTATATGTATTCCTAGGTATGTGGTATACCATATTTTTCCCTGATCTAATCCCAAATCCACAAATCAGTTGTCAAATAGAATATCTGCGATAAGTGAAATGCCTTTGGAATTCCATGGTTTAGATGAGAAACACTGAGTTAATTCCAATGGTTTATTGTTTAAGTAAATGCCCCACCAGATAGATCTATCGATTACAACATAAGATGGAGAACCTCCAACAACATTCTTGAAAAGGAGCTTAGATCTTACCCAAGTCCAAGCTCTCCATAGTGAGACAAACACATTAGTCCCAAAAAATTTCAAATCAAACTGCCCAAAAATAATATCATAAAGAGGAGCATCCTCTCATTGTTTTCCTTTTCTGATACCAGATCTATGGATGTTATTTCTAACTAGAACTTTCCAAGGCTCATTTCCATGAATAATTTTGAAAATTTATTTGGAAGATAGAGTTACTGCATTTGTTTTTTAAATCTCTTAGGCCTAGATTCCCCATATTTTAGGTCTGCAACACCATTCCCATTTAACGCAATGTATTTTTTAATTTCCCATGCCATCAGACCATAGAATCTTGTCTAGCTTATTTATTTTGTAATTTACAAAGAGCCATGATGATTCATAGTATATAGTGTGTGATGTAAATACCTTATGAACAACTTGAACCCTTCTAACCAAAGAAAGCATGTGTGTTCTACACATAGTATGTTTTCATTCAATTTTCAAATAGATCTATTGCCACATGTCTTTCATTGATGGCTCTACACCTAATGGAATTCCAAGATACCTGACAATGGTATTAGGCCCACTCCACAACCAACCCTTTTGAACAAGCTAATGGATGGCCATTTTAAACCATCATAAAATAATATATTTGTGAGGAGAACTTTGGCAACAAAATCTTGACAAAAAAATTGGAGCCTCAACATGACATTATCACAATTCTTAGAAGAATGTTTAAGGAATAAAGAGGTTTCATATATAAATTGAGCATTAATCAACTCCTCATGTAGTAAGGAAAGGATATGGACTTTAAATGGGGGCCCAACTATGTTATAAATGGGGGCCTAATTGATCTTTTAAGTGAGATAGGTTCAGGTATTTAAGAATTGATCTTAATATAACTCATATCTACGCCAAAATTATTTGACATTCATTCCATTTTCTAGAATTTATTTTCTTAACATTGAGTGTCTTAAGTGCATATTTTCTATCACTATGTGAGGATAGTCAATAACATTTTATTTTGGCCAATTCTGAGCTTCCCATTGAGTAGTTGGCTCTAATTCTAGCATTAGTGAATGTATATCAGGATAATACATATCTATTGTACTCAATGTGAAAATATTGTAGGAGAAGCAATTTGATGAAGCATATCTATCAATTTTGCATGATATTTATCCTATTATGACCTAGTTTCACTAAATGTTATCCCAAATTGCATCAATTTATCTGCCAAACTGGAGTGAGCTATATTTTCCATATGTTGGCATAACTCATTGATGGTAATTGGCATGTCATAAAAAATTCTATTTACAAACAGTGAGGATTAATTTGGTCAATGGTGTCTCATTATCATGTTCATCATGAAATATATAAATCTAGTATGTTACTATAACGATGACCCCTATACCACAAGAGATGGTTTACAAATTCATGAAGATATTCCCACCTCATCTGTAGTTCTAGTCAGTCACATCTACCATCAAGAAAAAATGTTGGAAATACCATATCAAGAAATCTTGATGTGACATATTTATTAATGGGAGATGCACCAATATGTGGCTAGTCTATTAGTGATGTTGGATTTGCATCAGGGTTATTAACCCATGCATATATAAGTTCTATTTTCTTCTAGGAATTAGGTGGTTTTGAAGTCATTAATATTATGTGCTCTATTATATTGCTTTCATCTGTCTCTATGAATAGATCCATGCAACCAATTTCATTTGCATTTAAATCAAATTCTATATTGAATGTCTTAAATATGCTAAAAATAATTTCATTTATATTTCTAGGCAAATCTTTGAGACGATTTTCAATAATTCGAACATCATAGTAATATTTGTTATACTCTTTTTGTATTTGAGTGTATTGTAAACAAGATCCCTATTCACAATAAAGTTATATTGTGTCCCATGTCGATCTCTCCTTGAAACAAGAATGATCGGAAAATTATATGTTATATGTGACAATATATTGGAAACATGTTCTATATTTTGTATGAAACTTATTGTGTTTCTTCTATATATATATTGACCACCGTTTACATTTGTAAATTGAAGTATGGGGATAACACGTGCAATTAATCTTTCCTCAACTTGAGTCAAGCTTACAAGCTCCTCAAGTTATGGCCTAGAGTCCATATTATTTAAGGCTTAGAATCTATTATTTCCTATTTCTTTTCAGCATCTAGTACATACTGGACCTTTTGAGGTTTGTGGCACTTTCATTCCTAGATAACATTTTTGACAAATATACAACATATTTGGCATTCTAAAGCTATCCACTTGATGTCAAAGCTATATTTGGAATTTGTAGAAATTTTCTAGGAGAATTCCTTTTGGGTTTTCTACATTTTCTATTTTTCTTTGACTAGATAAATTTATCCCAATTTGACTTGTACGATGAGGTGTTTCAGACACACATTCTATTGTTCTTGAATTTTCTTTTTAAAGATTAAATTCCATATTTGTAGTCAATGGTTGACTATACCTCTCACTTGATTAAAAATAAACTTTAGGTATTCCTTATTTTTGAGAATGAAAGACTTCATCAAATCTTCTCTCACAATAATTTCAATTCCTATTTTGTAATTTTCTATTTTCAAATTCGAATTCTTGTATTGATAATTATGTCCTTCTTCTAGCATAATTTTGTCTTCAAACTTCATTACTCCTTTCTTATTCTCTTTGAGTGTCTGTTATATGTTCTTACCATCATCTTCAATATTCTCTCTCACATGTACTTTTTTTATCCATTTGATATTTCCTCCTTTCCTCCTCCAATTGAAAATTCATTGTTGATTGATCTTCATATCTAAAAAATAAATTACAAACCAAACATCTAAGAAATTTAAAATTAATATATTAAGTAAAGTATGTTTCAATAAATCTGGTAGATTTGCCTTTCAGATAAGATAAATATTTATTTATTCTTTAATTAATAGTTCAATATATCACAAGTTTATATAGAAGAAAAAAAATTCTTCACATAAGAGAAAAATATTTATAAACATACCAAATACCAAACACCTTGTATTTATAATACGTTTTCAATTTATTTAGCATAACGTAAAAATAGAATAGGTCCTTCAAAGTTGATAAGTTCAATACATGAATTCATCAAAATTCGTAGCTTCAAATTACAAGACTCGTTAAATTGTACTATAGTTATATTTCAATATAGCGGTGCAAAATACATTGAATTCATTAGTGAGGAAAATGCTATTTTAACCCTCGTATTCCTCATCATAACACATTTCTTTCATAAATTCACATGACCCAAATTCATTTTTCCATGTCTCATGAATTTCCATTGTATACTCTCCCATTTGTAGGATTTGAAAATCTTCAACACCTCCAAGATTTAAGATTGTGCTATGCATTCCATTAACCATTTTTCTACAACACTCTAAAATAGCTATTCCCAGTTTATCCAAATAGGTTTCAACAATTTTATATGATTGCATGGAATCATCTAGAAATAGTTGGATGGCGATAGTAATTTTTTATTCATTTTGTTCAACATCCATATTCAATTATTTTAAGATAATCATAAAATAATGAAGAAAAGGGTCAATATCCTAGAATGATCAGAATCAAGCTATGCATTAATAAAAAGAAAATGAAATTTCAAAAGAATTTTTTTAAAGATGATACATATTACATATTGCATTTACCAGAACATTTTTAGAGTAGATCATTTATTTAAATAGGCGATAAAGATGGAGTTGTAAATTAGGCAAAGGTTGCAGACCAACAAGTTTAAGCATTGACATTATCTTTTTGAGATTCATGTTGTAAAGTGGACATGGATATTGAAGGTACAGCAAGTTGAAAAGTAGGAATATGCATACATAAAAATGTGATTTATTTGAAAATACTCAAGTTCCTGATTGTTAGATGGTGGTCCAAGTGGTCTCTATGTACTTGCAGGGCATGCATGAAAACTGGTTGAAATTATAAATTACAGTCAATGTAGAGCATTGTAAACATAGAAAGATACATTAGATTCTCTTAGAATGTCATGGGATAATAGAACCCCAACAAGATCATCACCCTTAGTTTAATCATAGGAAACAAAAGCTTCCCTATATCTAGACGATGAAAGAAAATAAAATTTAATAGATGCAATAGCTAACTTCTCCACAAATTCTAAATTGTGGTCTAAGTTCATGTAATCTTGCAAGAAGCATGATGCTACATCAGAATAATATATTTCATTTGAACCATTGTTCAGAAAATGTTCACCTAATATGACTCAGAAAGATAGTTTAGGAGTGGGAAACTGAGTAGAGAAAATGTGTGCTAGTGTTGTTGAATAAATTGACCCAAGAATTGGTTAGTCCCATTCTAGCCGTGGAATGTAGATACATTTATTTATTGTCATCTTGTACATTTTGAAAGGCTCTAGAGATCAATATATAATTAAAATAATCCAAACAACATGAAATAAAAAAAATAAAAAATAAAGAAAATGTACTATGTGTTAGCACTTGATTTTTCAATTTAATTATGCTCTTAGAAATCTCTTCCTAGTATTAATTCATTTGAATTTTCCATATTGATCGTTGATCTTAATACATGAAAGTATATTTATTGTCTACACATTTTATTAAGAGAATAGTTATTGCGGGCTTTTCATATTTAGGAGGAAGATTTCATGGTGATCGACATAAAATATACTGAGGATCCTTATCAGCAAGGGCACATTCCTATGATAGTAGGAAAACGTGTAATCCATCTGAGAACAATGTCGCAATTCATCAATGTGTCATCCTATTCGGTCAAAGATGATTGGTCAATATTATATCGAGTAAACAGGTGTTTTGAATAAGCTAGGATATTATCTTTCGAAGAAAATAGCTTCTCCAAGATAAAGTAGCTAGGATGAAGAATTGGCTTAAGTATCGAACAAGATATGAATTTGAGTAAGCAAGTAGAGCGGAAATGATGACCAAAGTGCTTCAAAGTGAGTTGGGGCCGCCTCAATCAAAATGGCAAGTCAAATTTAAATCAAATAACCTGGCCGAGGATATCAATGATCCGCAAGTTACTCTAAAGGAAAGAAAGCTTTTCCCAACATCGTGTGATAAATGATTATTAAGTGTTCACAATTGCGATTGTGTGCTAACGTCGCTGAGTGGTTAAGTTTATCTCTATCATGGGTTCAGAAGCATACTTTGAGGTTAAGTCTCTGAAGTACGCACGAATAAGCAAAATGGTGTTACATGTCTTAAGGGTTTTGGGACTAGCTAATGTTCGTTGCAAGCACCGGAGGATCTCAAATATCTTATAAGGTCTTCAAATTTACATGCAATGTAGTGAGATTTGGCCACGTGTGTCATGGAGATCTAAAGGAAGGAGAACCTTGTCACAACATTGTAAATTTTGAAAATCGGATGTCTCATAAGTTGGCAGTAGGCAGGATGGTGACACATATCGGGTGGTGAAACAGTTTGAGCGAGAGGATTGACTTATGTGACCTAGAAACAAACACCAAATACTTTTTTTTTGAGTAAGTGGGCAGGTTCATTAACGACCGATGAAATTATTCAAAGTGTGGTGGGGTCACTTTGCATGAATCATCAAATAAAGGGTCTGTCAAGTAACTCAGCCGACAACTAAATGATGAATAAGTTAATTGAAAGAAAATTGATCGACATAACTATTACCATCGGTATATCCTTTCAGAGGATGGTCGATCCCCGATGAGGTTATCAGTAATAATATTAATAAAATATAATGATCAATCAAGACAAAGTTTATTTCTTTTACAAAAATAAAGATCAATCAAGACAAAGTTTATTTCTTTTGAAACAATGATATCTTTTAAGAATATCAATATTAAATATAAATTTTATGAACTAATTTTCTATCATAAAAATAAATTTATATTAAATTAGATAAAATTAAAGATTTCACATATTGGCTCTATAATATTGATTTTTAAAATGAATAAATAAAATATTACGATTAAATAACCAATTAATAAATGCAACAATATTATCTTGTCAACAAAATCTTAAAATATTTAGTAAATAAAAATATGTATATCATTATTTAAATTAAATATTTTTAAATATTATATTATTATAATATTAATATCATTATTTTAATTTTTTTTTAAAAATATTTTAATATCATAATATATAATCTATATATTTCTCTAATAAACATCCTAATACCATTATTTGAAATAATTATGAGATAAAAACTCTTCATACTCACATGCCTTTTGAAGCTCATTCACATCTATTATTTCTGAGTTGTATGTTGCTTAAGGTCGGGGAGTATTAAATTTATAAAATTCAGCCAACATATAAAATAGACTTATCAACCAAATAAATGATAAATGATAAAGTTTTAAACTATTCTTTGACAATTAATATAATATTTACCATTATCATTGCTTCATGATAAAGTATCATAAAATAAAACTTCAAATATCATTATTATAAAATAATATATAAAATATATTTCTATTTTTTTAAAATATTTTTTATGTGTATATATATAAAATACTCTACCCAAGATTTTATTTTTGCAACACAAGTGCATTTATCATTGATCAATCTATGACTAATATAATTCACTATTATCATACTTTAATTTATCATATTATTAATTCAACACTATAGGTTGTGTTGTCACTGCTGATGACGGAGAATAAATAAACAAAATCTGAGAATATTATAGATTTCTTATGTTTAAATTATTAATTATAATAATCTTTGAGTATAATATTAATATCAAATTATATTAAAAATTATCTCTATTAATAAAAACATAAAAAAAGATAAGTTTTTATAATCAAGATAATTAATAGGCTCCATACTAATTTAATAATAATTAAGATAAATTTAAAAGACCGCATACTAATTTACTGATCTTAATCAAGATACTATATGATCTAAACCTAATTGTGCTTTAGATTTGTCTATCTGGGTTTAAAAATGGCTAGAGTCAAAGGTTTGGTTAAGATTTGGATTGAAAGTGATTCCCTACATATTATAAATTTCCTTAAGGGTGTTTCTCCCCGTAGTTGGACTATCAAAAATATTATTAGAGATAGTTTTGACCTTATTAATGGGTCCCAAGAGGTAAATATTTCTTAGAGTACCATGAGGGGAATGAAGTTGTGGATAATCTTGCAAACAAGGGTGATAATTCCCATTATGGTTTACATTGGGAACCTATGGGTCTTATCCCAATGGATTTGAACTAGATATTGTGTAATGATGCAAATGGGTGGTCACTTAATTCATAAATTTGGATAATTGCCCATGTATGTGCAAAGGCATGGTGATACACAAGGTCCTTTAATCACTCGGTGGATGAATTTTATTGGCTATTTGGTTCTCCTTTAATTTATGGTTTTGTCGAGCTTTTTTGTCACTTCAATAGGTGGGGACACAAATAGGATGAAGCCCATTGTGTATGAAAGATGGAAAAACATTCAGTCTATTTGGAGGGTTGTTTCTAACAGGGTGGTTTAACTCCCTACATTGAGAAACTTAGTGGTGTTGATACCCTAATCACCAAGGCATTTGTTAAGGGTTTCAATGATGGATTTTGTAATTAATGAGGAGTTGGTTGTGGATTTGTTTAATATGTTGGGTGATGATTCCTAATTCTATAGAGAGAAGAAATCAGATTCTTAGATGGTCGACCATTTTTCCTCCCATGTGAGTGAGAGAAATCTTGTAAAACTACTAATGGACTAATGGGGGTTATGATTTTCTTTCCCTTTTGAAGAAATGGCTAGGCATTACTCAGATGATTATGTGGTATATGAATCCTGATAGAAAATTTTGAAGTAATTTCAGTTGTAGTTCTATTATTCTGAATCACTTCTATCACGGCAAGAGAATTTTGATTCATTTATATCTTACTTCTTTCCTTAATCATAGTTTTATTTCTCATATTGAGAAGCCCTATTCCCCTATTTTTCATGAGGGACTGATCTTAGTTATCATCGAATATACAAAAACCCTCCAAATCAAAAAGTTCCTTCCAATTTTTAGGATTGAGTTTAAGAAAAATATTAGGTTTCATTATGATACTTCTGGTTCTGATCATGATGACGTTGATTTGGATGGAATAGGGTGTATCACAAGTTTAATAATAAATTGAATTCTTCCCTTAATCCTTCTATCTTTATGCATTCTTCTTCTTAGAGGAAGATAATTGTGCCCTTGGATGAGGAAGATTCAGATTATGTGCCCTCTCAATATTTTTTTGCTAATTTCTTTGAACCCAGTGTCAGAAGACGAAGGTAAGGTTTAAACCTAGTAGGGACAAGACAAAACATATTACCAATCCCTCTAGCTCTCCTTTGAAAGATATTTTCTCCCCTTTTTGAAATAAAGCTACTCCTCCTTCCATCTAGGTTGCTCCTGATGATAAGGGTTTTATTGAACAGGATAAGGATTTTAGTGTTCAGATTCCCTTTGATTTATGGAAGGACACCCCTATTAAAATAGTCTCCTCTATCTAGGAAATCTCCCCTATCAATGGTAAGGTCAAGAACATTTAAGAGATTCAAGAGGATCTTCTAGAGTCATTTTTTCTGAGATTTATTCTTTGAAGAATAGTTCCCTCTCTACTCAAAAGTTGGAAGATATCCTTGCCAGAACTCTTACTTAAGTGAAGGGTATTAATGATCTTAAGAAAGATAATGAGGAGAAAATACTCACTTTGGAGGATCTGTTTGATGTTATTCAAAATAAAATCATGAAGATTATGAATGCACGTACAATTACTCTTTATGAAATGAGTGAGGGCTTGTCAAAGCTCAATGAGTGGGTTGATGTTGTTCGTTGTCTTTCAAAGGGTAATTCTCTAGCCACCAGTTCTAGAACCATTTATATATATATAGGGAATACGAGGATGAAAAACAAGAACAAAATAGAGGACATAAATTAGGATGTGCACATTTATTTTGAGACCCACTCAGACATGTCGGGCCCTTCCATGAGATTAAGGAGAAAAACTAAGGGTGCTAACCCTTTGGACAATGAAGAAGGTTAAAGATATCAATACTGATATCATCAGGAAAATGAAGAAGTCATTAAGGTTCTATAGTCTATTTAGCGTCTGGGTCCTATCTGGTTATGTTATGGTTTATCTGTTTGATAGGATGATTGTTCATGTTGTTTAAGCTTAGGTTTATATATATATAAGAAAACTATGAAAAATGAGAAACAAAGCACAACTAACTGCAAAAGGAAAATCTAATATCAGGGAAAAACTAGCATATAGATGAAATGGGTTGTGATGATTTTTATGATTATATTGTGGTTGTTCAAAATAAAAATGCTTTTAAAATGGATCTCCATTTTTATTTTAATAATATGAAGATGTCCAAAACATATAAATCGAGAACTATAGGCATTTTTGGTCTTCCAATGAACTTTTCACTGATGTATTCAGGATGATGCATCTTCTTGGTCTTCTTAGAGACGGGAAGACTACATTGATAAAAACTTTGTCTGTAGAACCTGGCCACAATAGAAATGTGATAATTGTGTATACTAAAGGATTGGATTCATGATACTAATCTCCATGATGTTTCTTTGAAACACACATTTTAATACTTTTCAGGAATGTTATAGGGAATCTGTAACATTACCAAAAGCAAAAGTAAATGGCATAGGGAATATGCAACACTAAGTTCCCAAGGCAAGACCAATTTTCCAACCATGCGATATAATTGAAATTAACATAGATCGAAATCACCATAAACGGCTCCAGTGGGGTATCAACACAATGAGAAGAAGGATAAAAATATTACGTGATTGAGATTATGGTCCACATCAACAACATGTGGTTGATTATTTCTCTTATGATAGATTGGAATTACAATTGTAGTATGCACTGAAGTTAAAAGACTCGATATTAATGGACAATGACATAATGGGCCAGACACTTGCCAATGGGAGAGCTTTGAATGCAATACATGAAAATATTCTATTGACTGCTATCAAAATAACATTTCAAAAAACTTGAAAATATTACTGTACATACCTCTGTTGCAATCTGTGCAGTAAATTGGGAAAAGGTTTCCTTCGGTGATATGCCACAAAAGTCTCAAAACAAATATTGCATAAGAAAGATAAGATACTAATCATAACCATATGATAGAAGCAAATATATAAACAACAAACTCAAATTATATGGTTCTCGTACTTTCTCAAACGTGTAATTAAATCAGAATACATTCTCAAATGGATTGAAAATTTTGCTCAAATTGATATAATGGTTGCTTGAATGGGTCATCCTTCTCAAATCAATACACCTTCTCAAATGGGAATTCCTTCTAAAATCATATTTGTTCATATTTGTTCAAATTATTGTTTGAAATACCTGCTAAATAGAGCATATGAATAAATCCCTTCAACTTCTACGCATTTGTTATTCTTAATTGCCGCTTAAATATAGTATATGAATAAGGCTCTTTCACTTTCACTCCCATCCATTACATAAATGTGGTAGGATTTCTTTTCTTTGAAGAGACTGATATTTCGTTACTTCCATGTGTTACTCCAATTTGTTTCATTTCATTTCATTGTAACTCCAACCATTACTTTTCGCTTCATTTCATTCTATCTCCAACCATTACTTCTATTCGCTTCCTTGTATTGTTTTGTAATTGCAGATGAAATTTTTAATATGTATATGGATCCATTCAGTCTGGTGTCGCTGCCGAGAGATATAAATTTATTTATTTTATTTTATTCAATATTCTTGTAACCTCAGCATAAGAAAGTTAAATGCACATCAATTTTTTATAAATGTCCAAAAGTTTACACCCAAAATTGATATCATGTAGTGATGGAGAGAGGCAGAGTAGAAATGAAAATAACAAGACAGAGAAAATCAAAGCAGAGAAAAAATAAATCCAATAAAAAACTGATTTTCTGATTTTAACATGTATATATCTAAGACCATACAAACATGTATTAAAAAGACAATATATAAAGCTGCAAATCCTTCATTTCTATTAAAAATAAAACAAAAATAGAAATAATTTGTTCTCCTGTTATGTTGATGTTGCTACAGCTGTGTATTCAGCTTCTTTCTTTTGCATATATGCATACAAAAATTGCCCCCGCTCTGCCTAACTTTTCTGGAAACTTCTCTCATTTTCTGTCTTCATTCTCTGTGTATATAGACAGTTCACTTGACAAAACATTTAGAAATTTTTAATGTATTTACAACCACCGTGTTCATGAGTAAAAAGATATTACCTATAGAATTTTCTAGAGTGTCCCATTTGCTTTCAAAATGGAGAATACTGAAGTGACAGAAAGTGGATCTACGGTAAGGATATTGAATGCCGGTAGTTGGGATTAGACTCCAACACTCCCCCTTATGTGAGATCCTGTCCTAACCCATCCTAGTTTGACTTTCATTTTGACATTCGATTCATCAGGATGATACTTTGAGTATAGACATTTGATCTATTTTGGATTACATATGCTATCTTTGGATCTTATGAGATAGTTGTTATAGATTCTTATGATGATCACATTAGTCATACTTTTATATATGATTATTTTGATTCCACGATTATCTATGATATATACACTCTGCATTGTTATGTCATCTTTCAGTATAATGAATATTGGTGAAATCATGGTTCTATGATAAGTTTAGTATTACATGCTTATGTGCAATACGTAATGTTTTACGAATGTAGATATATATGTATTTGTCAAGTTAGATGTTACTACTCTATTTTTGAAATGATTATTAATGCAAGATTTTATAATGTACTGACATCGAATTTGAGTGTGTAGGAACATGGTCATGGTTGTAAGTCGGGGAAACAAGATAGGATCTAACTGTAATCAGTTGAAAACCAAGGTCGACTCTAAGAAGAGTACAACCTCGTTGTGACGTAATTTTATTCGTAAACGTGTTGCATGTGTTCATATGGTTGAAAATGTATGTTTGTAAGTAAATTTTCTTTTTGGTGAATTATATAATGTATTTACCCACAAGGCATGTCAATTTTGTTTTTGATGTGTGCTTTAGTGAGGTGTCACTTGACACCTTTGTGATGAAGTGGCATGTTGAGTGGAATATGGACCCCACCCTCTCCTTAGTTGGTCTTGAGCATTCCTAAGCTAGGTAGGTGGTT
>MU228289.1:443356-460918 GCA_018584345.1 Thuja plicata | reverse complement strand
AACACCATTTCCAAGTGAAGTGCAAGAGTTGTTGAAAGAGTTCAAAGACATAGTTAGTGATGGGACACCAGCAATGTTACCACCTCCAAGAGACATAAGTCATTAGGTTGACTTCATACCGGGAGGATCTCCACCAAACAAGGCAGCATACAAGGTGACTCCTGATCAAAACAAGGAGATAGAAAAACAAGTCCAAGAATTTTTCGATCAAGGTCTTATTAGGAAAAGCATTAGTCCATGTGCAGTACCAGTGGTTCTAGAATCAAAGAAGGGAGGCAAGTGGAGGATTTGTACAGACTCAAGAGCAATTAACAAGATCACTATGAGATACTGGTTTCCCATTCCTAGGATTGAATATCTTATGGATTGTTTGGGAGGAGAAAGGTACTACACTAAGTTGGATTTGAAGAGTGGGTACCACCAAATTAGAATTAAGGAGGGGGATGAATGGAAGACAAAATTCAAGACAATAGAAGGGCTCTATGAATGGTTGGTCATGCCCTTTGGGCATAGTAATGCACCCATCACCTTTATGAGGTTGATGAATGCAGTGTTAAAGGACTACATAGGAAGATTTGTAATTGTATACTTAGATGACATTCTGATTTTCAGTAAGACAAAGGAGGAACATCTTCAACATTTGTAGATTGTGATGAAGAAACTTCATGAGGAGAAGTTGTCCATTAACTTGGAAAAGTGTGAATTTATGAAACAGGAGTTGATCTATCTTGGTTTTGTGGTGTCACAAGGAACCTTAAAGATGGATCCTGGCAAGGTTGAGGAAATATTAAGTTGGCCTACCCCTACATGCAGCTTTGAGGCTTTAGTGAAATATGTGCACTAGTTTTAGATACAATAAAGGGAGGAGTAAAGACCAATTTTAAGTGGAATCCAGAGGCTAGTAGAGGATTTGAAGTGTTGAAGAATAAAGTGGCAACACAACGAATCTTGGTTTAGCCAAATTTTGATAAGTTGTTTACCCTTGAATGTGATGCAAGTGGTATAGTTGTTGGGGCAGTTTTGAATCAAGAGAATAGACCAGTGGCATTTTATAATGAGAAGTTGAATGAGGCTAAGAAGAGGTATTCTTCTTATGACTTGGAGTTATATGCATTGGTGCAAGCTTTGAGGAAATGGAGACACTATTTGTTGCCTAAGGAATTTGTAGTTTATACTGCTAACAAAGCTTTGAGTTTTATTAACTCTCAGGAGAAGTTGAGAAACAAACACCTTAAGTGGATGGAATATTTGTAGGCCTATACCTTCACCATCAAACACAAGAAAGGGAAAATGAATAAAGTGGCTGATACTTTGAGTAGGAGACTCTTGACAGTCCAAGAAGTATAGCTGCAAAGTATAGGCATAGAAAGATTCAAGGAGCTTTATGAAGGTGATGAAGACTTCTCAGAAGCATACAAGGTATGTAAAGACTTCAAGAACCATTTCCATAGTCAATTTGCTGACTATACCATTCAGAATGATCTATTGTTTAGAGAAGGGAAGCTATGTATCCCTAAGGGATCTATGAGGGAAAAGGTAATCCAAGAAAAGCATAATGGCAGCTTAAGTGGGCATTTTTCCCTGAATAAGACATTAGAACTAGTGCAAAGGTTCTACTATTGGCCTCGGATGTAGAAGGAAATCAGGAAGTATGTGGAGCAGTGTTTGGTTTTCCAAAAATCCAAGGGCATAGCATCAAATGTAGGTTTGTATCAGCCCTTACCCATTCCTAATAGTCCTTGGGAATGTATTAGTATGGATTTTATTGTTGCGCTGCCTAGAACTAAATCTGGTTTAGATAGCATCTTTGTAGTGGTAGATAGATTTAGCAATATGAGTCATTTCATTGCTTGCAAAATCACTCATGATGCCAATCACATTTCTCATTTTTTTTTTAAAGAAGTGGTAAGGATTCGTGGCTTACCTATAAGCATACTCTCTGACAGAGATGTAAAGTTCATGGGTCATTTTTGGAAGACCTTGTGGGCAAGATTGGGAACCAATTTGTCATTTGGGTCAGCCTACCATCCCCAAACTGATGGTTAGACTGAAGTGATTAATAGAGTGTTGGGAAATATCCTTAGGTGCTTGACAAAGGAGTATGGAGTGATGTGGGATCAGATGTTACCACAGGCTGAATATGCCTACAATGACAGTGTAAACAGGACAACAGGTAAAAGCCCCTTTGAAGTAGTTTATGGGCTGCACCCTAGAGGTGTGTTTGAGTTGAGAACCTTGGAAAATGTAGAAGGAAGGAGTGCATATTCAGATGACTTTTCTCAATCCATGAAAGAGGTTCATGAGCAAGTAAAGAAGCAGCTCCAAGAGGCTACACAAAAGTTGAAAGCTAGATTTGATGAAGGAAGGAGAGATCTTCAGTTTGTTGTGGGTGACCTTGTGATGGTTCATCTCAACAAGTCCAGATTGTAGAAGGGAGTCCCCACCAAGCTGCATATGAGGAGGATTGGTCCTTGCAAGATTCTTGCAAAGTATAGGCAAAATGCCTATAAACTTGACTTGCCAACAAATTTGGCAATCTCTCCTGTTTTCAATGTGCAAGATTTACTCCAGTATAAGGGACCTACACTAGAAGATATAGAGGTACAGTCAAATGGTAGGTACATAGCAGCAGATGTTCAGCTTACCCCTACACCAACACCAAAGGCAGAGAAGATTTTGGACTCTCGGGTGAAGAAAAAGACTAGGAAAGGCACCTATATGGAACATCTCATTTAGTGGATAGGCATGTTAGAGGTTGAGGCTACTTGGGTGGTTGAGAGTGAATTTAAGAAGCAAGGAATTGATCCTAAGCTCCTGTCCCCAGAGGTGACATAATTTCTTAACCTTGGTAGTATAGTGCAGGAGCACCCTGGAGATACCAAGAAAATATGGTAGTCTCTTGTCATTTTGGTGTGCTAGTGTGTGTAAGACCCTCTAGTAGGGAAATTTAAATACATAAGGTCATGTTGACCAAGAGTAGTTTAGGTAGTTTTCATTTTATGCTTCATTTTGGGTAAATTAGCTCTTTTTGGCTTTTATTTAATAAATTGTCCTTGATGATGTCATCAATGGGTAGAGTGATGTCATGGTGGTGCTTAGGGTCCATGGTTACCCTAGGTGGTCTAGCTAAGGTTAGATAAGGTAGGTTGGTGGAGAAAACACTTAAAAAGTGTGATTGCCTAAAAGATGTAAAATGTTGCTATGCAACATTAGCAATTTTTCAAAGTTGCTGACAACATTTTGTTGTCTAGAAGATTTTGAGGTTTTAAGAGTTTTTGAACCCATATAAGGGTGGGAACATGTGTTTCTAAGCTATATAAGGTGAAAAAACCCTAATTGTGAGGTTTGGAGTTCATTTTGTACGGACTGTTATTCTGGAGCCAAGAGAGTTTTATTGAAGGGACAACAGATTTGAAGCATTGTGTGTTGTTTTTGCATTGAATGTATTGAAATTGAAACTGTGACTATTGGAATCCATGAATGTACATGTTACCAATATTTTCCAATAATTAGTTTTCTTTGTAGTTGTTTTTTGGTTGTTGTTTGTAAATTTCTTGGTTTTGGAGTGTTTGTTGTCCTGATTTGGAGCAAGGGGCAAAGATGTGGACCTAACTCCACTTCCCACCATTGGTTTTGTATGGCCATTTGGGAATGGGGACTAGGTCCATGAAGCTACCATACTATGGAAGTAGGATCTCTCAAAGTGATAGCATGTATTTTTAAGCACTCGCCCTAGGCGAGCTAAACTCATAGCCCGGTTAGAGGAAGCAAGTGACAGTTGGTTTAAAAGTTGTAGGGGGTGTTCTCATGAGCCAAGAAGGACATGGGTGTATTTTATGATTTTTTTCAGGTGTTACCCAAGGTGGAGGAGTACCCAAGCATCCAACATGACAAGTTTTGAAGCCCAAGACACCAAATTGGTCTAAACATAAGAAATGTGACATATTTTGATAACAAGGTGTACGAACAGTTCCAGAATAAGTGACATAGAAAATCATTGTGGGTTTTTTCCTTACTTAAAGACTACCACAAAATATTAGGCTGTCCTTTGAGAGATTTTTTCTATTTTTAATGTTTCCTAAAAACTAGGAGGCCTAATTGTGCAAAAAGGCTACAAGGCCTAGAAAGTAGGAAACTAGAACTCGATGGGTGTGTGGACCAATTTGATGGCTTCAAACTTAGGTTGCAATCCAAGAATGGAGTATGTTTAAGCCTTGACCCTCCTGCAAATCAAAATGTGAGTTTAGGGCTTGGAGTGAGTTAAGTGGAAGATTCTTGTAGAACACAAGAATGGTGATTTTGTCAAGATAGGTAGAAAACTTGGTTGGTGGGAAAAGTGGATTCTTCCAAGTGGTAGAGGGTGGATTGAGGAAGCCATAGAGGTCCTAGGAGAGACCTACCAAGAGTTACAAGTAAACTCAAAAGGTTACCAAGGAGGCTCCCTATCATTATCAATTATATCACCTTAGAAATATATCCAAATATTTATAGACATACATGTATATTTTGTCTATGAGGATCTTCTCTAAGGTTCCATGAATTGTAAAATTAATGGAAATATCTTTTAGCATATTTTTTTCCTCCTTATTTAAATAGTAATTATTGTCCATATTGTGTTCCTCTTCGATTCGTATTCATCTATGCACATGTGGGGACCACCTACGCTATCACTCATATCTACGCCAAAATTCTTTGACATTCATTCCATTTTTTAGAATTTTGTTTCTTAAAATTGAGTGTCTTAAGTGCATATTCTGTGTCACTATGTGAGGAGAGTCAATAACATTTTGTTTCTTCCAAATATGAGCTTCCCATTTATTATTTGGCTATAATCCTAGCATTAGTGAATGTAAATAAGGATAATACATATCTATTGTACTCAATGTGAAAATATTGTAGAAGAAGAAATTTGATGAACCATATCTATCAATTTTGCATGATATTTACCCTATTATGACCTTGTTCCTCTCAATGTTATCCCAAATTGAATAAATTTATCTGCCAAACTTTAGTGAGCTGTATTTTCCATATGTTGGCACAACTTATTGATGGTAATTGAAATGTCATCGAAGATTCTTTTCACAAATATTGAGGATTAGATTTTTCCATGGTGTCTCATTATCATGATCATCATGAAATATATAAATATAGTATTTTACTATAATGATGACCCCTATACCCCAAGAGATGTGTTACAAATTCATGAAGATGTTCCCACCTCATTTGTAGTTCTAGTCAGTCACATCTACCATCAAGAAACAATGTTGGAAATACCATATCAAGCAATCCTGATGTGACATATTCATTAATGGGAGATGCACCAATACTTGCCTAGTCTATTAGTGATGTTGGATTTGCATCAAGGTTATTAACCCATGCACATATAAGTTTTATTTTCTTCTGGGAATTGTGTAGTTTTGAATTCATTAATATTACATGCTCTATTATATTTCTTTAATCTATCTCCATGACTAGATCCACAAAACCAATTTCATTTGCATTTAAATCAAATTCTATATTGAATGGTTTAAATCTGTTAAAAATAACTTCATTTGTATTTCTAGGCAAATCTTTGAGACAATTTTCATTAATTTGAACATTAGAGTAAGATTTGTTATACTCTTTTTGTATTTGAGTGCATTCTAAACAAGATCCCTATTCACAATAAAGTTATACTGTGTCCCATGTTGATCTCTCCTTGAAACAAGAATGATTGGAAAATTATATGATATATGTGACAATATATTGGAAACATGTTCTATATTTTGTAAGAAACTTATTGTGTTTCCTTTATATCTATATTGACCACTCTTTGCATTTGTAAATTGAAGTATGGGGATAACACATGCAATTAATCTTTCCTCAACTTGAGTCAAGTTTACAAGCTCCTCAAGTTGTGGCAGAGATTCCATATTATTTAAAGCTGAGAATCTATTATTTCCTATTTATTGTCAGCATCTAGTACATACTGGACCTTTTCAGGTTTGTGGCACTTTCATTCCTAGATAACATTTTTGACAAATATACAACATATTTGGAATTCTAAAGCTATCCACTTAATGTCAAAACTATATTTGGAATTTGTATAAATTTTCTAGGAGAATTCCATTTGGGTTTTCCACATATTCTACATTTCTCTGACTAGATAAATTTAACCCAATTTGACTTGTACGACGAGGTGCTCCAGACACACATTCTATTGTTCTTGAATTTTCTTTTTCAAGATTCGATTCCATATTTGTAGTCAATAGTTGACTATACCTCTCACCTAATTCAAAATAAACTTCAGGTATTCCTTATTTTTGATAATGAAAGACTTCATCAGATGTTCTCTCACAATAATTTCAATTCCTATTTTTTAATTCTCGATTTTCAAATTCCAATTCTTGTATTGATAATTATGTCGTTCTTCTATAATAATTTTGTCTTCAAACGTCATTACTCCTTTCTTATTCTCTTTGAGTGTTTGTTATATATTCTTGCCATCATCTTCAATATTCTCTCTCACATGTACTTTTTATCTCCATTTGATATTTCCTGCTTTCCTCCTCCAATTGAAAATTCATTGTTGATTGATCTTCATCTCTAAAAAATAAATTACAAACCAAACATCTAAGAAATTTAAAATTAATATATTAAGTAAAGTAGGTTTCAATAAATTTGGTGGACTTGCCTTTCAGATAAGATAAATATTTATTTATTCTTTAATTAATAGTTCAATATATTACAAATTTATATAGAAGAAAAAAGTTTCTTCACATAAGAGAATCATCTTTATAAACATAAAAAATACCAAACACCTAGTATTTATAATACGTTTTCAATTTATTTAGCATAAAGTAAAAATATAATAGGTCCTTCAAAGTTGATAAGTTGAATACATGAATTCATCAAAATTAATAGCTTCAAATTATAAGACTCATTAAATTGTACTATAGCTATTTCGTTATAGTGGTGCAAAATACGTCAAATTCATTAGTCAGGAAAATGCTATTTTAACCCTCGTATTCTTCATTACAACACATGTCTTTCATAAATTCACAAGACCCAAATTCTTTCTTCCATGTCTCATGAATTTCCGTTGTATACTCTCCATTTGTAGGATTTGAAAATCTTCCACACCTCCAACATTTAAGATTGTGCTATGTATTCCATTCACCTTTTTTCTACAACATTCTAAAATAACTATTCCCAATTTATCCAAATAGGTTTCAACAATTTTATATGATTGCATGGAATCATCTAGAAGTAGTTGGATGGCGATAGTAATTTATTATTCATTTTGTTCAACATCCATATTCAATTATTTTATGATAATTATAAAATAATGAAGAAAAGAGTCAATATCATAGAATGATCAGAATCAAGCTATGCATTAATAGAATGGAGCTATAAATTAGGTAAAGGTTGCAAACCAACAAGTTCAAGCATTGACATTATCTTTTTGAGATTATTGTTGTAAAGTAGACATGGATATTGAAGGTACAACAAGTTGAAAAGGAGGAATATGCATACATAAGAATGTGATTTATTTGAAGACATTCAAGTTCTTGATTGTTAGATGGTGGTCCAAGTGGTCACTATGTAATTGCAGGGCATGCATGAAAATCACTTTCTCTTAGCATGTCATGTGATAATAGACCCCCAACTAAAACATCACCCTTAGTTGAATCATAGGAAAAAAAAGCTTCCCTATATCTAGATGATGAAAGAAAATAATATTTAATAGATGTAACTGCTAACTTATCCACAAATTATAAATTGTGGTCTAAGTCCATGTAATTTTACCAGAAGCATGATGCTACATCAGAATAATATATTTCATTTGAACCATTGATCAGAAAATATTCACCTAATATGACTCAGAAGGATAGTTTAGGAGTTGGAAACTTAATAGAGAAAATGTGTGCTATTGTTGTTCAATAAATTGACCCAAGAATTGGCTAGTCCCATTCTAATCGTGGAAGGTAGATACATTTATTTATTGTCATCTTTTACATTCTAAAAGGGTCTAGAGACCAATATATAATTAAAAAATCCAAACAACATGAAATGAAAAATAAAAAATTATTAAAATGTACTATGTGTTAGCACTTGATTTTTCAATTTAATTATGCTCTTAGAAATCTCTTCCTAGTCTTAATTCATTTAAGTTTTGCATATGGATCCCTGATCTTAATACATGAAAGTATATTTATTGTCCACACATTTTATTATGAGAATAGTTATTGTGGGCTTTTCATATATAGGAGGAAGATTTCATGGTGATCGACATAAAATATACGGGGGATCCTTATCAACAAGGGCACATTCCTATGATAGTAGGAAAATGTGTAATCCATCTGAGAATACCGTGGCAATTCATAAAAATGTCATCCTACTCAGTGAAAGTTGATTGGTCAAAATTCTATTGAGTAAATAGGTGTTTTAAATATGCTAGGATATTATCTTTCGAAGAAAATAGCTTCTCCAAGATAAAGTAGTTAGGATAAAGAATTGGATTAAGTATCAAACAAGATATCAATTTGAGTAAGAAAGTAGAGCAGAAATTATGACCAAAGTGCTTCAAAGTGAGGTGGGGCCACCTCACTCAAAGTGTCAAGTAAAATTTATATCGAATAACCTGGCTGAGGATATCAATGATGCACAAGTTACTCTAAAGGAAAGAAATCTTTTCCCAACATCACTTGATAAATGACTATTAAGTGTTCACAGTTGCGATTGTGTGGTAACGTCGCTGAGTAGCTAATTTTGTCTTTTTTGTGGGTTCAGAAGCATACTTTGAGGTTAAGTCTCTAAAGTAGGCACAAACAAGCGAAATGGTGTCATATGTCTTAAGGTTTTTGGGACTAGATAATGTTCTTTGCAAGCACCGCAGGATCACAAGTATCTTATAAGCCCTTGAAATTTATATGCAATGTAGTGAGATTTGGCCATGTGTGTCATGCAAATCTAAAGGAAGGAGAACCTAGTCGCAACATTGAGAATTTTAAAAAGTGAATGTCTCATAAGTTGCCAGTATGTACTATGGTGACACATATCTGGTGGTGAAGTAGTTTGAGGGAGAGGATTGATTATGTGACCTAGAAACAAACACCAAATAAAATTCTTTTTGACTAAGTGGGTAGGTTGATTAACGACCGATGAAATTGTTCAAAGTGTGGTGTGGTCACTTTACATGAATAATCAAATAAAGGATGTGTCAAGTAACTTAGCCGACAACAAAATGATGCATAAGTTAATCAAAAGAAAATTGATCGACATAACTATTACCATCGGTATATCCTTTCAGTAGGTTGGTCGATCCCCATTGAGGTTATCACTAAGAATATTTAGAAAAAATAACAATCAATCAAGGCAAAACTTATTTCTTTTACAAAAATAAAGGTCAATCAAGACAAAGTTTATTTCTTTTCAAACAATGACATCCTTTAAGAATATCTATATTAAATATAAATTTTATGAACTAATTTTCTATCATAAAAATAAACTTATATTAAATTAGATAAAATTAAAAATTTCATATATTGACTCTATAACAATGATTTTTTTTTAAAAAAAAAAAAATATTATGATTAAATAACCAATTAGTAAATGCAAAAATATTATCTTGTCAACAAAATCTTAAAATATTTAGTAAATAAAAATATTAATATCATTATTTACATTAAATATTTTTGAATAGTATATTATTATAATATTATTTTTTTAGGGTAGAAATGGCAATGCCATTAGAGCTATATATTAAAATAAAAAATTGCTTCAAGGCCTCATAAGGGAAAGAAGCAGAAAGAAAACCCATAATCCTAGGCCTATACATACAAAAAGAGCAATATTATAGCGAGGGAGAAACAAAAGAGAACAGACAGGGGCATGATCTTTACATATGGTATGTATAATCACTTGGACAAAATCCAATACCACAGAAAACATGGGTCTGTGACCCTACTAACCCAAGATTGTGAGAAGATTTGTTGATGGGGCCCTTCACCTATACGGCCTTCCTTAGGAGTATTGGTTCATAACCACCCAGGCTTGTACAAAATTGGTAGTTTCTAATATGTAGGCCATTACAGCTATTGCTACCACTTCCCTTGCCATTGATGCTGGAGATAGCACTGATGGGGTAGACACTAAGAGGCCAGTTTCGACAAATGCTATGATAGTAGATAGTCTTTTGAAAAGTAGGAATGCTTTGGCCATCATACCATTTGGAAGAATATCCATTATTTTCATCACTTCTTTTCGTAACAGCAACTAGTCTCGCCCTTCCAGTACCTGCTTGAGTATGTCATATAGCTTCACACACTCTTTCTTCTCTTCTAACTGCTGAGGAGGAAAAAGGCCTCCAACCCATGCTTTTTATCCCTGTAGGTTGTACTTTTGTAATGCAATGTGGATTGCCTCAGCCGAAACATAATCAGGACGAAGCACTTTGCTAGCCATATCTAGAAGTAATCTGTAGTCAGGTAGCATGTCATACCAGTTAGAGAGGAATACCAAGATGACCTAGGAGTGGTAAATGTGCGTTGGCACGTCTGGTAGCAGTATATCATCCCCTATGATGCCTTTTATAGCATCTAATATTTTGTTCGACAAAGGTTTAAACATCACTCGCTTCTGTCTATCCATATATGGCCCTCAAATGGGGTGTTCCCAATTCTTGACGTTCAAGCATATTCATAGGTTTTGTTCATGGTAGCCCATTGTGTATCTTTCAGCCTAATTAAGTTTGAAAGAAAATAGAGTAGTGGTTTAAGTGGAGGGGTTAGGTATTTAAATATTTGTTCGCTTCTTTAATTAGTCTGTTGCCTATCACATGGGTCTGTCCTGTTCAACAACTCCATTTAATTCCCATGTATTACATATTTTTAGAGATATTCTCTCACTTGTGGATCTAGGCATATTCTGACGTAGGTAAGTAGATCATAGTTTGCATTTAATCCCCTCATGTTGCAGATTCTAAAGATTTTTGCCTTTTTGTGGGAATGTAAATACTTTGTTATAGGTCAGAAGGACAAGCATGTTTTGGGGGTGCCAGCTCACCTTTGTTTCGTGTGTTTTTCTCAAAGATTAAATTTTCAATGCTTCTTGACAGGGCATTGATGGCCCAGATATGTGTTTTGGGAAATTTTTGTAAATTTCCCCGTGAGAGCATACGAGCCTTGCTTCCCCATAAATTATTTTAGTTCCCTTCCCCAATTTCATATCCAACATGGTTAATGTGTTGTATTTGGCACATGTGGGATGATGTAGATTCCTATTTCCTACTGTACGTGATACTGCTGATAAATCAGGGTGACTAGGCTTACATTACTTCCTCCTTGAAAAATTTTGGTACTTCATTTAGTTGTACCTGGACATGGTCTGATTCCCAATCTGCCACGCTATCCTCTACCCCCATATTTTCTAACCAGTCTGCGAGTCTGTTACCTTCCCTGTAGCAGTGTGAAATTTTGTATGAGAAGAATTTGGGGAGGAGCTTTGTGACTTCCTTGAGGACATAATGGAGTTCCTAGTTCACTGATGTTTTCATGGATAGGTATGAGATAATGATCAGTGAATCCTCCTCTATATGCAGCTCTGAGACCCCCATACGTAGAGCTTATCTGACTCCACACAGGATAGCTCTAGCTTTTACTAGATTATTGGTTCCCTCTAGTAAGTTGCAATGTGCTGCTATGATGACTGATTTGTCCCACCTCCTCAGCACAAAGCTCGCACCTGAAATCCCAGGGTTGCCTTTGTATGCACCATCAAAGTTTAGTTTGATAAGATTACCTTCTGGAGGTCTCTATTTATAGTCTTTTCTAATCTGTTGCTTGGGAATTCTACCTATCATAACTCCATGGAATGGAATGTGGATTTGTTTCCATTTATTTAGAATTCCATTATCGAAAGATGAGAATGTGGATGAGAGTTTCTTGGTCTTTGCCACATGAGCATTCACCATTTCTGATATACTTTTTTTAGTCATAATATAAACCTGATCTACTGGAAAAGTTTGGTGTATGAATACTCTTTTGTTTTTTTTTCCACCATATGCTCCACATTACTACCACTGGGGTTACTCACCAAATACTAGAGAAGAAAGCCTCTTGATGAGGGAGTGGACACTGGAGTAGAATTAGCTTAAGGGGTTTGTGGAGGGGGCCCTGCCATCTGAGTTTGTTTAGGAACCATTTTCATACATTTTGGGCAAAGTCACATCAAACCAAGAGATGGTATGTGTCTTCTTCTACCAATCCACACAGTGGGCATGGGAAGGAGTCTGTGATCCCTAGCCTCTTTAATCTTGAGCTTGTTAGTATCCTATCTTGAATGGAAAGCCATGTAAATACACCAATTTTTGGAAGAATTGCATTGTGCCATGTAAATTTATGAATGGGGAGGTTTTGATTTGGCATATATACCAGAGAATTATACCCCTCTTTGACTATGTACCTACCTGAGTTACTCTTTGTCCATATCAACCGATCCTTCTCCCCACTCATGGATAGGAATATGTTCTTTAATATATTTTTAAGCTCTGATTTTTAATTAGGAGGAATCAGGAGATGGGAGAAGTATTTCCATTTGTACTTTCCATCTTGTAGTGTGAAGTAGTCATGAACCTTGACTCCCCATTCTTGTTCAAGCACTATTCTGGCGGTTTGGATATGTGGAGTGGAAGAAAGTTTTTTATGGCCATTCCACGATTCTACCCAAAATAGTGCCTGTGAGCCTGAATTAATTTGCCATGACAGATGGGGGAGGATAATGCTTCTATTGTTGATAGTAAAATTCCACATGACAGAGCTTGTGGGAGGGTTGGTAATTGAGAAGATTCTCTTCGGGGTGTCTGCGTCAAGGTATTTTGTCCTAATAAGTTGGCTCTAGAGGCTCTTGGGTCTATCATATATTTTCCAAGACGGTTTAGCTCCTAGGCTAAGGTTCCTCTCATGCATTTTGTGAAAACCTAGGCCCCCATTGGATTTAGGTTTGCAAAAGTTTTTCCAGGAAACCAGGGGAATTTTCCCCTTTCCAAATGAAGCCTTTTAAGAACTTGGAGATTTTCTTCATCACCCCCGGGGGGGCAAGGATGACACACATTATATAATTTGGTATTGAGCTTAACACTAACTTTACTAGGAGGATTCAACCTGCAAGGGATAGCCATCTGGATTTCCATGAAGCAATCCTTTCCCTGATGCTTATTACCACTCCATCCCAAAATGTTGATTTTTCTTTACCCTAGAAGAAAGGAATGCCCAGGTATTTACAAGGGGTTCTGGATGCTGAAAAACCTAATGTTTGCTGAATGATTTTGGCAGCTTTAGGATTGATGTTAAAGAGAAAAATTTTAGATTTAGTTTCATTTAATTTTTGGCCTGATGCCTCACAGTATTCTGCCAGAGTATCTTTAATAACTTTAGTCTCTTTAACACAACCTTTACCAAAGAGTAGAGAATCATTTGCAAATAAGGTGTGTGAGATGGATAGGTGAGATTACCTAATGTTGATCCCCTCCCATAAGCCTGAAGATTTTTTATGGGCAATGAGCCTGCTAAGACCCTCTGCTAAGATGATAAATAGGAATGGTGAGATAGAGTCCCCTTGTCTCACCCCTTGTGATGAGGAGAAATACCCACACGGGCTCCCATTAATCATTATTGAAAATTTGGCTCCAGATATGCACACCTGAATCCATTTAATCCATTTAAAGTGGAAACCCATTTTGGTCATAATTACAGACAAGAATTTCTAATCTAGCTTGTCATAGGCTTTAGTCATCTCCAGCTTTAGGATCATGGCAGGCATGCCTTCTTCTTGGATAGTGTGTAGCACTTCATGTGCAATGAGGGCCCCTTCTACTCTATCTTTCCCTGGTACAAAGCCACCTTGCTTCTCTAAGATGATTTTAGGGATTAATTTTCCCAAGCGAGAGGCCATAGATTTAGATATAATCTTGTAGATCATGTTGCAGAGTGCAATTGGCCAAAAATATGCAAAAGTTTGCAAGTGTTGACACTTGGGGATGAGTGTGATCATTGTGTTATTAAACTATTTGAGCATGTAGGAGTGTTTTCTAGATTCTTCTGCTGCTTTCAGAATGTCTGGACCCATAATATCCCACCAGTTTTGGAAGAAGGGAGTGAAACCATCCGGGCCCGGGGCTTTATCTGCATCCATGGAAAAATAGTGGATCTGATTTCTTCTAAGGTGAAGGGTGCAAGAAAAGCCATGTTTTCTGAGGGAGAGACCAATGTTGGGATATGGTTAATGATTGGGGGGATGTGCTGGTTTTGATTATCTTGAGCTTCCGCTGTAAGTAGGTTGGTGAAATATCTTACCGCCTCCATTTGGATATCTCTATTCTGATTGAGGATAAGACCATTGGAATCCTTAATTTGAAAAATTGTGTTTCTATATCTTTTGACTTTGGCTGACATGTGGAAAAAAGTTGTGTTTCTGTCTCCATCTCGGAGCCACAATTCTTTGGATCTTTGCCTCCAGTAGATTTCTTCTCTACTTAGCACCTCTTCTAACTTGCTGGTAGTCCTTCTTTGATCCTCATATATTTTTTCCGACATATCCTTGCTGAGAATATTGTCTTTAATGTCTTCTAGATTCCTTTGAAGATTAGCTTTTTGTTTAAATATGTTCCCAAAGGAGGTTTTATTCCATTGTTTAATGTTTTGTTTCATGAAGACTAGCTTCTTAGAAAGCTTAAACATGGCCATGCCAGTAATGCATGGGGCATTGAGCCACCAATTTTGCAGTAATGTGAGGAAGTGTGGATCCGTGAAAAACATTTTTTCCATTTTGAAGTATGGCCGAGGTCGATTGTTGGAGATGGCTGCTTGAATTTGTGCTGTGATAGCAAAATGGTCTGACCCTGTTAGGGATAGTATCAAAGATTGATAGGTCCCGTGATCCTGAAGCCAGAGGGAATTTAGTAAAAACCTGTCCAATCTAGAGCCCACAAAGTGAATACCTTTTCTTTTATGTGACCAAGTAATATAACCATTTGAGGGGACGCAGTCAAGAAGCTGGTTATTGTCAATGAAATCCCTGAAGTCATCAGTGACTTTTGGGGAAGGGTTTTCTCTACCCATTTTGTCTTGCTTTCCAAGGGTTGCATTAAAATCCCCTCCCAGGATAATTTTCTTGTCATTCAAGCCTAGCAAAAGATGACATAGGAGTGACCAAATCCTTGTTTTCCCCAAGACTGATATAGGGGCATAGACATTTATGATTATGAAGGAGAGGGAGAATATTGAAACTTTAGCCACCATCCAGTTTGCATTTTGAGAAATCATGTTGATTTGGCATTTGTTTCTATTCCAAAGAAATGCTAACCCCCCTGAAGCTCTAGTTGCTGCCGAGAGAGCAAAATCCCAGTTTTTCCATGAAGATAATAGTTTATTCCCTGCCTCTTTTGATAGTTTGGTCTCCTGAAGCAGAATCAGGTCAGCTCCTCCCACTTTGATCTTATCTTTTGCAAGGCATGCTTTTTTAGGGGCGTTGAGCCCTCTAACATTCCATGATAATAGCCTCATATTTTGTTCAAAGGGTAGCTCACCCTCCTACTTACCATTAGTTGTTTAGAAATTAAATCTGAGGCCTCTGCCTTGCATTTCCTTGGGGTCCGCTAGAAGCTGATGGTTAGTTGGGTGCCAGCAGCAATTTCCTCTTGGGTTTTTCTCACCCTAGTAGGTCTACCCCTTAGTCTCTTATAAGAGACTGGTTTAGCTGCCTTTGAAGGTTCTAATTCAAATTGGTAGATTGCACAATGGTCAAATTTAATCATTTGGCCATCTTTAATTGTTTTAGAGATCTCTAGCTCGTGTGGGGGGTGGTCAGCTCCATTTGGTTCTACTAGATACTAAACAGAGTCTAGGGGAAGACCATCTAGTTTGTTATTATCAATTTCCAGCAATAGGAAATCTATCAATAGGTCCATATCCATGTCCATATTAGCTAAACAATCATCCCGATCCAGGCTTGAGCATTGGAGAGATTCTCCTGACGGGGGGGGAATGCTGGCTTGGGGAGCAGAGGTGCTAGGGCTTTGCTGCTAAGCCCAAGTTGGGGAGGCAACTTCTCTTTGTAGGGCCCAGACAGGTGGCCAAGATAATGAGTTTGGGGAAGGTCACCCAGGTCATTCATAATGTCTCTGACCTTGGACTCAAGCACCTTTAGCAGTCGAGATGAAGGAGGGGGTATGCTGGGTAAAGTAAGGTCACAAGAAGGAAAGTGATTAGTGAGGGACCCCTGGTGAGGAAGATGGGGATCAATTGGACCTCGCAGACACATAGTCTTAGTTGGGCCCTGTAAGGTAAAAAATTGCAACAAAAAATTATACAGTGTAAGGAAAAACTCTGAGATAATGAGACCCACATCTGAGGTGGAGGGAATCCTAGTAGGATTCTCTTTCCTAGCCCCTTGAAGATTGTCTGGGGTTAAAGGCTTAATCTTCCTCAAAAGTGAGCACAGATGGGGGTTGGAAATAGGGTCTTTACATACTTCAATATTCCCCTAATTGGATTCTTAGCATTGGATGTTGAAATGGCCCAACATGTCTTGCCTCTGTAGGACCACATTAGCTTCCTCAACTACAAGTTTTTGTGACCAAGCACCCCATTTAGATCTGATTGTAAGGGCCAATGGAAAATCTTTCAACTGATCAATAAGGAGGCATACTCTGACCTCCTTATGGGTGTACTCAAAAGGTAAGAGATCATGGGAAATAAAAATCCCCTCCGTTGGCCAATGCTTCAATGATGTCTGGATCCCTATACTCGAGAGGTAGTGCCGAGAGGGAGATCCAGAAAGGTAGGAACCGACATGTCTTGGCTTGAGTGGAAAGGTTAGGGGACCATACCATTATGTATAGCCCTGATCCCATGTAGAACCACCCTTTTTCTTTGTGAACTGAATCCCTAGAGGATTTGGAATCGAAAAGAGCCACAAAGTAGTTGAGGTCTAAATCAAGCATAAATTAATTTTGCAAACCCGCCCAAGATTTGAGAGCCCATTCCTTAATTTGTGAAAAAGACAACAAAGGGTTTACACAGGTACCTACCAGTGCTGATTGACAAAGTATGGAGATCTCTTGGCAGAGCATATGTTCTGGAAGAACAATAGATGTATCTGATTTATCCTTGGTTAGCCGATTCTGAAGGTCGCGACCCTTTTTCTTTCTCCAAATTAGGTTAGATCTACCCAATTTTAGATTGAAGGGCGCTCTGAGTTGGAGAGGTTCTTCTACAGCTAGCTTTGGGTGCTTGGCCTTGGATGGAAGAACTATCTCATCATTCGGAGATCCTAGCGGGGTTCTGTTACAGATGTCAAAGATAGGTTGTTTCTCCTTACTGAGTTTTGGCCTTGATTTCCCAGCTGCCATAAAATTCCTCCAGGGGTTGGAGTTTTCCTGCCCAGACTGGTTTTTAAAATTTTTTTCATGAGGGCCTGTAGCTGCGGGGGGTATGTGAATGACAGAGGGCCATCTCAAAGTCTCTCCTTGTTCATAGGAAACGTAACCCTGGAAGTCCCCTCAGAGGGCCGTGAGGGGAGGGG
>MU228289.1:327772-359672 GCA_018584345.1 Thuja plicata | reverse complement strand
TCTCTTCTTGTCTTCTTCTTCTTGCATCCATGGCTATTCATGTAGATTAGATTCATGTTTATTTTCATAGATTAAACTTGCATTTGTATTTCCTTTCATAGATTAATCATGCATTGTTATCATTTAGGTTAATTTCTTTTCATGCATTGTTATCGTATAGAGTAGATCTCATTTTCATGCATTGAATATCTCATTTCATGGTGTACTTGCATATGCAAAAACTAGGTCAATCTGAGGGCCTCCATTTCAAACCTTTGCACTCCATGACTAGAGAGCTATGAATCGATATTTGAGGCCTCATTCTTGAGCAACCTTGGATGGAATGATTCATAGAAGTGTGTTAACATTTTAGCACACACCATGCATTATAAAAAGAATGGAAATATCTTTTAGCATATTTTGTTCCTCCTTATTTAAATAGTAATTATTGTCCATATTGGGTTCCCCTTCGATTCGTTTGAATCTATACACATGTGGGGACCACCTACACTATCACTCATATCTACGCCAAAATTCTTTGACATTCATTCCATTTTTTAGAATTTATTTTCTTAAAATTGAGTGTCTTAAGTGCATATTCTATGTCACTATGTGATGAGAGTCAATAAAATTTTGTTTCTGCCAAATATGAGCTTCCCATTTATTATTTGGCTCTAATCCTAGCATTAGGGAATGTAAATAAGGATAATACATATCTATTCTACTCAATGTGAAAATATTGTAGGAGAAGCAATTTGATGAAGCATATCTATCAATTTTGCATGATATTTACCCTATTATGACCTTGTTCCCCTCAATGTTATCCCAAATTGAATCAATTTATCTGCCAAACTTTAGTGAGCTGTATTTTCCATATGTTGGCACAACTCATTGATGGTAATTCAAATGTCATCGAAGACTCTTTTCACAAACATTAAGGATTAAATTTTTCCATGGTGTCTCATTATCATTTTCGTCATGAAATATATAAATCTAGTATGTTACAATAATGATGACCCCTATACCCAAAGAGATGCATTACAAATTCATGAAGATGTTCCCACCTCATCCATAGTTCTAGCCAGTCACATCTACCATCAAGAAACAATGTTGGAAATACCATATCAAGCAAACTTGATGTGACATATTCATTAATGGGAGATGGACCAATACTTGCCTAGTCTATTTGTGATGTTGGATTTGCATCAGGGTTATTAACCCATGCACATATAAGTTCTATTTTCTTCTGGGAATTATGTAGTTTTGAATTCATTAATATTACATGCTCTATTATATTTCTTTCATTTGTCTCCATGACTAGATCCACAAAACCAATTTCATTTGCATTTAAATCAAATTCTATATTGAATGTTTTAAATCTATTAAAAATAACTTCATTTTTATTTCTAGGCAAATCTTTGAGACAATTTTCATTAATTTGAACATTAGAGTAAGATTTATTATACTCTTTTTGTATTTGAGTGCATTGTAAACAAGATCCATATTCACAATAAAGTTATATTGTGTCCCATGTTGATCTCTCCTTGAAACAAGAATGATTCAAAAATTATATGTTATATGTGACAATTTATTGGAAACATATTCTATATTTTGTAAGAAACTTATTGTGTTTCCTTTATATCTATATTGACCACCGTTTACATTTGTAAATTGAATTATGGGGATAACACATGCAATTAATCTTTCCTCAACTTGAGTCAAGTTTACAAGCTCCTCAATTTGTGGCCGAGTGTCCATATTATTTAAAGTTGAGAATCTATTATTTCCTATTTATTGTCAGCATCTAGTACATATTGGACCTTTTGTGGTTTCTGGCACATTCATTCCTAGATAACATTTTTGACAAATATACAACATATTTGGAATTCTAAAGCTATCCACTTAATGTCAAAACTATATTTGGAATTTGTATAAATTTTCTACGAGAATTCCATTTGGGTTTTCAACATGTTCTACATTTCTTTGACTACATAAATTTATCCCAATTCGACTTGTACGACGAGGTGCTTCAGACACACATTCTATTGTTCTTGAATTTTCATTTTCAAGATTCAATTCCATATTTGTAGTCAATGGTTGACTATACCTCTCACCTGATTCAAAATAAACCTTAGGTATTCCTTATTTTTTAGAATGAAAGACTTCATCAAATGTTCTCTCACAATAATTTCAATTCCTATTTTTTAATTCTCTATTTTCAAATTCCAATTCTTGTACTAATAATTATGCCCTTCTTCTAGAACAATTTTGTCTTCAAACTTCATTACTCCTTTCTTATTCTCTTTGAGTGTTTGTTATATATTATTTCCATCGTCTTCAATATTCTATCTCACATGTACTTTTTTTCTCCATTTGATATTTCCTCCTTTCCTGCTCCAATTGAAAATTCTTTATTGATTGATCTTCATATCTAAAAAATAAATTAAAAACCAAACATCTAAGAAATTTAAAATTAATATATTACGTAAAGTAGGTTTCAATAAATTTGGTGGATTTTCCTTTTAGATAACATAAATATTTATTTATTATTTAATTAATAGTTCAATATATCACAAATTTATATAGAAGAAAAAAGTTTCTTCATATAAGAGAATCATCTATATAAACATAAAAAATACCAAACACCTTGTATTTATATAGCATAAAGTAAAAATAGAATAGGTCCTTCAAAGTTGATAAGTTGAATACATGAATTCATCAAAATTAATAGCTTCAAATTATAAGACTCATTAAATTTTACTATAGCTACATTTCATTATAGTGGTGCAAAATACGTCAAATTCATTAGTGAGGAAAATGCTATTTTAAACCTCATATTCTTCATCATAACACATGTCTTTCATAAATTCACAAGGCCAAAATTCTTTCTTCTATGTCTCATGAATTTATGTTGTATACTCTCCATTTGTATGATTTGAAAATCTTCCACACCTCCAACATTTAAGATTGTGCTATGCATTCCATTCACCTTTTTTCTACAACACTCTAAAATAACCATTCCCAGTTTATCCAAATAGGTTTCAAAAATTTTATACGATTGCATGGAATCATCTAGAAGTATTTGGATGGCGATAGTAAATTATTATTCATTTTGTTCAATATCCATATTCAATTTTTTTATGATAATTATAAAATAATGAAGAAAAGGGTCAATATCCTAGAATGATCAAAATCAAACTATGCATTAATAGAAAGAAAATGAAATTTCAAAAGAATTTTTTAAAGATGATACATATTACATATTGCATTTACCAAAACATTTTTATAGCAGATCATTTATTTAAATAGGCGATAAAGATGGAGCTGTAAATTAGGTAAAGGTTGCAAACCAACAAGTTCAAGCATTGACATTATCTTTTTGAGATTCATGTTGTAAAGTGGACATGGATATTGAAGGTGTAAAACAAGTTGAAAAGCAGGAATATGCATACATAAGAATGTGATTTATTTGAAGATATTCAAGTTCTTGATTGTTAGATGGTGGTCCAAGTGGTCACTATGTAATTGTAGGGCATGCACAAAAATTGGTTGAAATTATAAATGGCACTTAGTGTAGAGCAGTGTAAACACAGAAAGATACATCACATTCTCTTAGCATGTCATGCGATAATAGACCCCCAACAAGATCATCACCCTTAGTTGAATCATAGGAAACAAAAAGCTTCCCTACATCTAGATGATGAAAGAAAATAATATTTAATAGATGCAGCTGCTAACTTATCCACAAATTATAAATTGTGGTCTAAGTCCATGTAATTTTACCAGAAGCATGACGCTACATTAGAATAATATATCTCATTTGAACCATTGATCAGAAAATGTTCACCTAATACAACTTAGAAGGATAGCTTAGGAGTTGGAAACTTAATAGAGAAAATGTGTGCTAGTGTTGTTGAATAAATTGAGCCAAGAATTGTCTAGTCCCATTCTAGCCGTGGAATGTAGATACATTTATTTATTGTCATCTTGTACATTCTGAAAGGGTCTAGAGACCAATATATAATTAAAAAATCCAAACAACATGAAATTAAAAATAAAAAATTAAGAAAATGTACTATGTGTTAGCACTTGATTTTTCAATTTAATTATGCTCTTAGAAATCTCTTCCTACTCTTAATTCATTTGAATTTTGCATATTGATCCTTGATCTTAATACATGAAAGTATATTTATTGTCCAAACATTTTATTATTAGAATAATTATTGTGGGCTTTTCATATATAGGAGGAAGATTTCATGGTGATCGACATAAAATATACTGAGGATCCTTATCAGCAAGGGCACATTCCTATGATAGTAGGCAAACGTGTAATCCATCTGAGAATAATGTGGCAATTAATCAACTTGTCATCCTACTCATCCAAAGTTGATTGGTCAAGATTCTATTGAGAAAATAGGTGTTTCAAATATGCTAGCTTATTATCTTTCTAAGAAAATAGCTTCTCCAAGATAAAGTAGCTAGGATAAAGAATTGGCTTAAGTATCGAACAAGATATGAATTTCAGTAAGAAAGTAGAGTGGAAATGATGACCAAAGTTCTTCAAAGTGAGGTGGGGTCACCTCATTCAAAGTGTCAAGTAAAATTTATATCGAATAACCTGGCCGAGGATATCAATGATGCACAAGTTACTCTAAAGGAAAGAAATCTTTTACCAACATCGCTTGATAAATGATTAGTAATTGTTCACAATTGTGATTGTGTGGTAACGTCGGTAAGAGGTTAAGTTTATCTTTTTTGTGGGTTCATAATCATACTTTGAGGTTAAGTCTCTAAAGTGTGCACAAACAAGCGAAATGGTGTCATATGTCTTAAGGTTTTTGGGACTAGCTAATGTTCTTTGCAAGCACCATAGGATCACAAGTATCTTATAAGGTCTTCAAATTTATATGCAATGTAGTGAGATTTGGCAATGTGTTTCATGGTGATCTAAAGGAAGGAGAACCTTGTCGCAACATTGAGAATTTTAAAAAGTGAATGTCTCATAAGTTGTGATTATGCGGGATGGTGACACATATCTGGTGGTGAAGTAGTTTGAGGGAGAGGATTGACTATGTTCCCTAGAAGCAAACACAAAATAAAATTATTTTTGACTAAGTGGTCAAGTTGATTAACGAATGATGAAATTGTTCAAAGTGTGGTGTGGTCACTTTGCATGAATCATCAAAGAAAGGATGTGTCGAGTAACTCAACCGACAAAAAAATGATACATAAGTTAATCGAAAGAAAATTGATTGACATAACTATTACCATCGGTATATCCTTTCAGTAGGTTGGTCGATCTCCAATGAGGTTATCAGTAAGAATATTAAGAAAAAATAATGATCAATCAAGATAAAATTTATTTCTTTTACATAAATAAAGATCAATCAAGACAAAGTTTATTTCATTTGAAATAATGACATCTAGAGTCTATTGCTTGAAATCTCGGGCCATGAGGAGAATCAACTTGCAGTCCTAATGATTTCATGATTTCTACTAGAATCGTAGTATTTCATGCCTCAGAATCTATCATACAATTCTTTATCCTTTTAACATTTACAACCAAAGTCAAGAAAACTGGATCCATAACTCCTAAAGGAGTGCTCACAAGATTAGTACTTAAGAAAACCTGAGCGATATTTGAGACAATCACCTATGATTCTTTCACTTTGTTATTAGTTTTATCCTTTGATTTTCCATTTTTTCAACTTCTTCCTGTGCATGCATTCTTATGGAAGAGATATTGCTCACCCATGTTAAAGTGTTTTCTTTGTGTTCTTCAATCTTCATCATCTCTAAGAGTGGAACCTAGACTGTGATTTGTGACAACATCTACCCCATATCAAATGGAATATATTTTAAATCAGAAATACCCTTCTTAAAAGTAATAACATTCTCATCTTGAATTTGAGTAGCGAGGCCTGGCTCAATCTTTTTGTTATTTTCATGAACAGATGGAGCACTTGTTTCTTTTGTCTTTACTTTTATCTTGTGGACAACAATTGGATTATCAGGCTTATCTCCTTTCTTGATCTTTGTTTTCTTGATACCTTCAACGAGCTTTTCTTTTCCTAGTATTTTCTCCTACCTATCTGAAAAAAATACCAAAGGGTCTTCCATCAACATTTCCTACTATTCTACCTCTCAAATTGTAGTTATTCCTCACTTGGGAAACCATGTCTATAGTAATTTGTGCAGTTTATTCATATGTTTGTCTTCTTATTGCAAAATGCTCATTTCCCCTTGTAGCATTGCATCTTATGTCATCGACCCTTTCTCCTTCCTCATCAGATGTAAACAAATATTTAATTGCACTCTCCTCATCAGGCTCTTCTTCACTCCTCAAAAGTGTAGAAGTCATTGCACAACCATTATCATCATATAGTTTATCCTCTTCTTCTCTTTCTTGTTGTGACTCATTTGCACATATGTTCAAAGAAATTGCATAATAATCAGGGCTATTTGGGGATTGGCAAGCAGTGCACCATTCAATATCATCACATATATTGACAGAATCACTTTGTAAAGGGTCAGGAGTGTTACCATTAGGCTTGTCATTTCTTCATGGGAAAATAGGCTTCCCATCTTTCGATTGGGTGATATATGGATAATTTTGCATCCTTGGTGGGCTATCAACATTTTTGATGATAGGAATGGTATCATTATTTGGAGCCCTATCAATTTTGTTATCTGCAAAATTAAATATCTTTAATGGCATTTAAAATCTATTTCATATTTATTTCTTCTATAGTCTTAGCAACATAAGGCCTATCTGACTCTTTCCTTGAAGGCTTCCAATCTTCTCTTCTAGCCAACTTTCCTAACACTCTCCTATTTGATTCAATATTCACTGCTATCTTATATGCATCTTTGAGAGTTCTATTATTATTATTATCTCTAAGGAGGTAACCCATTTTTGAATCAAAAGCATTCAAGTATGTGGCAAGACAAACATTATCATCAACCCTTAAAACTTGGAACAATTTATGCATGGATTTTTGAAATCTTGTATTAAATTCAACAACATCCTCATTTTGATGTTTCTTAATGTTATTGAACTCATTTAGCATAAAAAATTCATTTGTCTTATCACCATATTGTTCTTTAAAACAACTCTCCAAATCATCCATAGATCCTATAGAGCCAAAAGACAAACTCCTAGACAAGTCCCTAGCATCCTCAACTAGACATTACACAAATAATTTCATTATTACATCCTCAAGCATGATCTCATAGTCATCCATCATATCAATAGAATATTTCAAGTGTTCCTCACAAGTAATAACATTATTCCCAAAAAACTTGGGAAGTTTATCTCTAATTTCATTTGGAACTACATTTGGATAATGAGGAAAATCAATGAAGGAGAATTGTTTGTACCATTCTGCATGAGTTGGTCTTCTTGGAAAAGGATTGACATCTTGAGAAGCATATTCCTTGGCATGTGATTTTGGAGTTACTTCAACACCAGAAGGTATAGAAGCATTCCTCAGAAAATCCATTTTCTTCTTCATTTCTAGAGCATCAACCTCCAACTCAGCCTTTTCAAGTTCTTTAGGTATGATTTATTTTTCCATTCTAGCCCTCTCTAGATTATTATCTAACTTAGAAATATGACCTTATAGAATCCTGGGATTCACACGTTCCTCTATTTAAAAACTGGTCACCTTTTTCTTACCCTTATTCTTTGGTTCTTGGATAGTAAGGACTTGTTGGATGATAGGCTCCTCTTCAACTTGTTTAGGATCATCAACCTGATTCATGGATTCCAACATTTTCAATTGCCACTTATTTTTCTCAAGAAAATTTTGGTCATGCCTAATCTTGTCTTCTTTTTCTTTCTCTCTTCTTTGTCTGATAGCAATTTGCTCATGGATTCTCCTATCCAGTTCAAAAATATTTTATGCCACACTATCAAAATCAAAGAGAGTAGTATCCAATTCTGCAATCTCCTTCTCACTAGGTGAGTGATAATCTTCATAAGCACCCAATCCCAAATCAGCATCTTCTTCATACTCTGATGCATTTCCCTCTTGACTTCGCTGGATTAGTTCTTTTATTCTTGTGTTCTCTATGTGTCTCTCATTTTGAGGGACAATTATATTTTTCTTTCCTTTTCTTGGATGACTAGCCTTAGAGGTAGTTGGAAACTCATCCTCCATCTTGTCTTCAGGATGTCTCTTCACCCAAGATCTAGTGTTCCTATGACTCATATCAAGAAAGTGTATGTAAATTAAAATATGTTAATTAGCATCGCTGCAGAGAAAAATTAGAGTTTCCACCCAACCAGTCTGGAAACTACAACACTATACCAGAATGAAAATGGTAGGAACAACACTCACAAAACACAAGGTAATCTATACTTCCAATGGTAAACTTACTGGTCATTTAGGACACTATGCTACACTCTTTTCCAGTAGAGTTACCATTTTTTTGGCATTCGAAAATGTTTATACTATCTAAATCTACCAATATGCCTTAAGACTAATGTTAGGATTGGTTAGTGTAGACACCTAAAACTGGGCAAGTGTTCTCTTATCAAGCAAATTTGCAAATTTCAGCCAAATTCTCTAATTCTCATCAAAATGGATGAAAACAATTTCAAATGGAAATTTATCAATCAAATTAGACAAAATCAAGTCAAATTAAAGGATCAATTAAACCATGACATCAAATGATTAAATATAAGCCTAAAGGGATTAATCAAACTATATAATTGATTTTAATCAATTAATTTTATACTTTAAATAAAAAATCAAATTGAACCTATTCCCCTACATGCCTAATTTAATTAATTGATTGAATTTAATACATCCTAATATCCTTCAACATAAATTTGAGAAACCAATGAGAATTGAGAACACAAATCACATGGATCACTCCTAATTTGCAATCTCAATCACTCATTTTGAACTTTGAACCTCAATCACTCAAATTTGTCCCGTTGTCCCAACCTTTGAGACAAACATTTAAATTATCCCCCCATTTTAAACCATCTCAAAGCCTTTCACTCAACCAAGTCTTAATCATGATCAATTAAATATACCCCCTTTCCCCTGCATGTCTAATTTAATTAATTGATTGAATTTCATAAATCTTAATATCCTTCAACATAGATTTGAGAAACCAATGAGAATTGAGAACACAAAGCACATGGATCACTCCTAATTCTCAATCTCAATCAATCATTTTGAACTTTGAATCTCAATATCTCAAATTTGTCCCTTTGTCCCAACCTTTGAGACAAGCATTTAAATTTTCCCCCCATTTGAAACCATCTCAAAGCCTTTCACTCAACCAAGGCTTAATCATGATCAAGTAACTCTACCCCCTATACTTAGAAAAATCCTATAAATACAAGCCATTTTGAGAGCATAAGGGATCCTAGACTTCCATGAGAAATTGAATCCTTATTATAGAGAATTTTAGCAAGATCATAAGCATTTTTGAGAAATTGAGATCATAAAAGAATGAAGTGCATTGGCAATTTGGGAGTTGTGAGCTAGAATAGGCATAATCAATCAAAATTCTCATTCTAGGATTGTCACTAGTAGAGATTAAAGCTGAGATCTCTATTAGCAAAGCTTAGTTAGAGATCCATAAGATTTTAAATGCTTTATTTGTCAATTCTTAGATTAAATTGTATTATTGTTTTCATAGAATTTATAGATAGCACCTTTATTTCATTAAGGTATGCTTTGTACATACACAGTAAACTCCAAGTATGGAAGCTCTAGAAGAAAATTGGACCAACCATAGGGATAAGACTGCCCTCTACACTTCTATATTTGTAAAACCAAGGCGGGTGTACCTAATCTAGCTAACATATAACTCTTTACAACTCTTCAACACTTCTAAATTATAACAATAAATTATAAGAATAAAGTGCTAAATACTAACCAGGCATTCATTGACTCTCTATTACCAAGTAGGACATACAACCAAAAACCATAAGCTATGAAAAGGATTTAGTAATGGTTTTGATGTAAAATTCTAGGACATAACCAAACTATATTAGACATGCATTTATAAATAGTAGAAAAACTTTTGACTAGTGCCTTATCCATTGGGCAACTTCTTCAATTTAAATATTAAAAATAGATAGACAACCTATTGGAAAGGATTCACATCCATAAACACCTATATCTTAGATCACACACTTTCTTATAATATCCTTATGCATATACACCAGATGAATCTATATTTCCCCAAAGTATCTTTAATCTGATCCTAAATCAGAACTATGGAATAAAACATACACATAGATAAATGTATGTTTTGGACAAGAAAATCCCAAACTCAAACAATAACAACCAAGGAGAGACTTGAACTTGAGACAATTTATTAAGTATAATGAATCCAAATCTATAACAATAAGATTGAATACTACACCACTCAATAATTTGAAAAATATCAAAAAGTATCTATCTTAGCATGAAATATAGTATGATACAAATATGATATATCCCTGAGACCAACACTTTTGGAACCAAAACTTAGGATGAAAATTTCTAGAACCCCTATACAGATAGAAGGAAAGCCTTAATTACAAGGAGGAAACCCTAGGAGAGGGTTCCAACAAATACCCATCAAGCGATCAATGCAATCCTATCTTGCTAATCAGATGTTTCTCCAAAAGATCATCTAAAAGAATTGTCTTGACGACCCACTTGCCAAATCACTAGCAAAGATCCGATCCATAAATGTAGAACACTTAGAGAATGAAAGAAAACATCTCAAAATAGAAATCAATCAGAGATCCATAGAACCACCACATTGTAGTCAATGTGTTCAGAACCAGAGAGAACATCCCTAGCCACTGAACAATGCCATTAAGACTGATCACGACCAAAGAAGACCTCGAGCCATGCCCTTGCAAGTTTGGAAACACACCACCATCACAATACACATAGTAAGATTTTAAAATTTAAAATATACCGTATAACAGCTACTTCTCTGGTGCCAAACACATTAACAACCGAGATCACGACCCTTTTTATAACTTAAAAAAAAAATTGTCGATGTATTTCACATAATAAGGACACAAAGAAAAAAGAAAGTTATCTCTGCCCAGTCAAACTATGTTGATGTCCATGTGGCAACATCCCACTGGGCCTTGGAACCACCTATCTACCTTCTGTAACATAGTCCCCACACTATTTACCTTATCACTGATCTGGACACGTGTCATACATTTCAAGACCATGCTATGCTTAACTTCCTCGCATATTTCCTTCATGTGGTAGCGCATTACCATAAGATCTAAACCTTCCTTCATCACTTAATTTTCCATTCATCAAAACATATCACCATCTAATTTGATCCATCTTTCAGTCCCACCAAGACATTCTACTGATTATGCCACATGGCACCATTTTATCCACTGGGACCTCTATCCTGTATTCATCCAACTTGGCCCACCACATGTCAAACCTACCACATGTCATTCGCACGCTACTATGCAATCTAACTGGACCCGTGATGACTCCGACTATGCCATCGTTCCTTGCTTCCATCTCTCATCTCCTTGACCACATCACCCAAACATTTTATGACACGGGCCTACCAAAACTATCCATCTTATCTACCAATTGGCTGCCACTAACAATAGCACTTCATAAACCATCGGCCAAAAGGCGCTTGCCTTTCGGCAATTAACTACTATGGACTAGGACATAAAAAGATCCAAGTTCCTTATAAGACCTAGGGCATTTAAACAAGAATGAACCAGCGAAGGCACCAAGACCAAACCAATTGTCTTGACTCCATTAAGGTGACCAAAAAGGGACTTGAAGCATGGCGAACACACCCTCTATAACCAACTCAAGTGACAAACTAACCAGAAACACTCAGAGACAAAGAGAAACCCAAACAAAATTACCAAGGGACATTATCGAGTAACATTACCAAGTAACATTACTGAGTAACATTACCGAGTAACATTACCGAGCAACCTTACCGAGCAATATAGTGCAAACCAAGAAATAGGGTAAACCGAGCACTTCATCTTAATGCTTTCTCACCAAATTGGTTTCTTGTACCACAAAATCCCTAATTACCTAAATATCTCTAACAGTTGTTTCATTTAAATAATGGGTGCCGATTTATTAAAGTCCCATTGAAGATAAAATATAGAATTTTGGTCTCAATCTCAATGATTAAAAATTATTCAATCATTTTTATGATATATCTATATTGTAGAAAGAATAATTTGAATCAACATTCTCTTTTCCTGTCTCATTTTTGATCTAACATGAAGAGAATACTTTGAATTCAAATTTTGGTGCAAACATGGGATCAAAGCAATACAGAAAGAGGCAAAGGAAGGTTCTAATAGTTGATGAGGTTGCAACCAATAGAGAGGAGGAAAAATGACAACAGGAAAGAAGAGCAAGAATTGAAGAACTGAATAATGTTTGAGCATTGAGTTCAAAAACGTTTTAGAAGAGAAGAACATTAAAGAAATTGTGATGGATGTATAGGTTGAAGAATAAAATAAAATAGGAGAAAATTTAGGTGCATCTTCTAACTAAGAATTGGATAGAGGTATGTCTTCATAGCCAAATGAAACTTATTCTGATAAAGAACTTGATCTTTTTGTAGAAGAAGGTTACACTTTAAATCATTTAGATTTTCTTTCTAAAAATAGAGTAACATATTTTATTGCACATCAAACATCAAAAAATAATAATGTTAAGAATAATGATAAAGGAAATGAAAGTCAAACCCCAATTAAAAGTGAAATTCAAACCCCAATTGAAATCAACAATGTGGATGTAGACATGGAAACATCAATTAACAAAGAAACCCCTTTAAATGATAATGAAATGAATGAAAAAATTTAAATTAAAAAGTGATGTGCTAGATAAGATTGCGTGGCTTGGTTAAATGGAGATAAATTAGGACACAAATGACTAGATTGTTTAGACAAATTTTTTTATAATAAGTAATTTGAGTTTTAATGTTAACTAATACTACAAATAATTAAAATGACTAAAATGTGAAAAGTGATGAATAGGTTAGGCGTTTATGTGAAATTAAAGAAGAAGGATGAGTCTCTAAAACAAGTTGTATCAACTATTTCTAGTGCCTTTGAAAACATCAGAAATAAAATTTGTTCTATAGATAGGAGTGCGACACGATGAGAAATAACAAAAGCTTTAGTAAAAAAACTACTTATGATAAAAGAATGATGACAAACATAAGTGGATATCTTAATATTCATCGTAAAACTTAAGAAAGAGTTGTAAAGAGAACATTTAAATTTGAAAGTGATCCGGAAAACCATTTATGGAGCTTTAGTGGCAGAATCCCAAGGTCTGACAAGAAACTTACTCATGAAGTCAAAACTTTAATTGAAACTTTTTTGCACGATAATACAATACTATCACCTAATACCATAGATGTTCTTAAATTAAGAGTTGGCTTAAAATTTCATGATTCACATCCAAAAAACCTTTTGGATATGACTTAAACTGAATTTTATAAAGAAAATTTGGATGTTAAGGTGTTAACTATTAGTATTAGTCAAAGATATTTTTAAAAATGTAAATAATGGTATGTAAGGTTTAGCAAGTAAAGTGTTGTGTGTGTTGTTGCAAAACTCATGTTCAATTTTATTATGATTATGATGCATTTTGATCTATATGTTCTACCATGCATACTAGTGAAATGTTCCAGGAATGTGGTATAAATATACCACCTCAAACTGTAAAGTATTTTATATGAGGTTTGTTTTGTAACCCACCTAATACGATTCTTTTTTGAATGCATGTGTTTCTAGTGTATGTGATTTATGTGAAAATCTTGCATTTTTAGATGAATGTTTGCATGAAATTTTTTCAATTTATTTTGGACAACAATTCATTGATGTTAAAGGATTTAAAACTATTGAGTATACATTGAAGGGTAGAAAGGTTAGAAAATGGTGTGTTCTAATTACTAAGAAAGTTAGTGTTCGTGCATTTATGAATGAATTCAAGAGTAAGGTTGTACCTAAATATGTGAAATACACTCAAAATGCTAGATGGCTTGATGGAAAATTTCCCATATGCAAGAATACATTTCCAATTAGGAGTGTACTTTCATTTTTTGCATTTTAATAAACTACATTCTTGCACCACAAGATGAGATCGAATCGCAATATTATAATTTAGTGCAAGTAACATTTTTTGTTCATATTGCCTATAGGCTTGCATCCGATAATACAAAAGAGGATCAAATTTTTTTGATTATCATTATTATATGTGTGATAATAAATTACACTCATCAAAATTTTTCAAGTATTTATTTAACACCTTTCATGAGAATTTAAGGGAGAGAGAAATTTGTATAACACAACATTTAATATGGTCATATAATTGCATAGGGCAATTAAAGAATTATAGAATGTTTAATTGGTTGAGTAGGACACATAAGAAAATTAATATCTGACATATTTGGAGTTATTTTGAGGCTCTAAAAATGGGAAAGGGTAACATGATGGTGTGAGTGCATGTGTTAAGAGATCCCTTTGTAGAGAAAAACTAAAATTTGATGAAAAAGAAAAATTTAAAGATGCACGTGAAATTGTTGAATTGTATAAAATAAGTTTTTCTACAGGATCAATTCAAAACTCTACAATCAGATGTTTCTTCTGGCTAGTTGACGAGAAGAATATCCTTTCAAGATATGATTTTGATACAATCAGTGGGTCAACTAAATGACATTCATTTAGGATTTCTAATTCTAACAATTGGACTGTATGGACTATAGATCTTGCATGTTTTTGTCAATTTTGTGTTGCAGGTGAATGTGAAGAATGCGAGAATATGGAATGGGTTGAAGAATGAAAAAACAATCCTTAACATCTCGTGAGACACAAGATCAAGATGATATAAGAATTGAAGACCTAAATCATGCATTTGCATCAAAAAATTATGATCGTGTTTCAAACTTCCTACAACCTGGAAATTTAATTCAATTTATTGTAAAACTTTAAATTATATTATTTATGTATTTCATACAATATATTATTCTATTTGAATTGAAATTCCAACAATATTTATTTGTAAATGTACTTAATTTTGTTTTACAAGACATGTGTATGTTGTTGCTGCACCTGATAATAATGAAGAGCAGACTAAGTATTGGCTAGCTCAATGTATAGAACCTAGGAAAAAGTTGATATGTCATTGGTGCAGGAGCACCTAGGTACGGCTACAATGTAAGCTAGGGCTTCTATGTTTTTTTGTCTTGTAGTGGTCATAGCCACACCACTAGTGAAATAATAGGACTAGGTGGGTCCTAGGATGTTTGGAGTTAGATGAGGAGGTCTATTTAGGGTTTTAGTGATGTTATTTCTTGGAATGACCAATGTTGCTCTTTTGGTCCACAGTGCCAATGTTGGGGCAATAGTGAGAATGATCCATATACGGGTCAAATTGGACAAGTAAGGGCTTATAATACCTATTTGATTATTGATTATACTAACTATGCAATTGGCTAAGTTCTTGAGGTGTTTGTTCATGTTTTATGCAAGGCACAAAAAGTTGCAAAACTTTTCAATGTTGTCATTGACAACATTGACAACATTTCTTGATATCATGTATTTTAGGCCATTGGAGGGTTATAAATATCTGAAAATGTTAGGTTAGGAATATGGAAATCTATATAAGATCTCCCTTTACCTTGTGAACAGGTTGGTTGATTTTGATAAGCTATTGTATGGATTGTATTTTCAAGGAAACAGTTGCAGTTCTTGTATTTCTGAGCATTTTGTACGTTCATGGATTAGATCCCATACTATAGCATTGGAATATGTTAGAGTAGTGTATTTTGAGATTCTGTGTGGTGGTATATTTTTATTTGGTTCTCATTTAGCTATTTTTGTAAATTCTTTTTGTTTTTAACCAATCGCTGGTCTAAACTAAGCCACTTCTGGAAATGGGGTCATAAGTCCTCTTCCCACCATGGAGTTTGCACAGGCATTTGTGATTAGGGAGATGAATCCATGTACATATTTTACAATGAAGGAGGGGCCTTGGGAAGCATGTGAGCTATTTTTAATGTGATGCCCTAGGTGAGCCAGAGTTGCATGGCTAGGGATCACAGGAGGTTGCAAAGCTAATAGGAGGGATTGGAAGCATTCATTACTTCAATCAGTGATTGTGGGGAGGTAGTAGAGTGTGTGGAGGAGCCCCAATTTGGAGGAGAATATTGGGTGAGGTGTTTTGTTGGAAAGAAACAAAGTCTTTGTGCAGAGAGTGTAAATGCTTAAAAACCCTAATTTTTTGGCATGTTTATAGGAGCCACTGTACGGACACTTTTGAGAAGAAAGACCTAGAAAATATTTAGGGTCTTGATAAAGGGTATTAGAATCCATTTCTATTTTTCCAACTTGTTAAATATTTTTGCAAGTTATTTGGGAAAAAATGCTTGATTATGCCTAATGCTTGTAGCCTTGTTTTGGGTGAATTTGACTTGATTCTTGGCACTCATTTAGGGTTCCATGCTAAAGGGAGTTTGTAGACATTGCATAGGATCAAATTAACCATGTAGAAGCACCTCTCCATATGGAAGGGTTCTTGATCAGTTTTGATCAATTTGTGAAGATGGGAAAGAAGAGCATTATGGCTAGGCGTTGAAGTAGTTTTATTTCCTTGTTGGTATACTCAAGTTGAATTTGTAGTGGGATCTTGTGGAAAGGATCCTTGAAGGTTTAGTTAATAAACCTATTTAGGATAGAGAAGAGGCCTATTAAAGACCCCAGAGGAGGATAGGGGAGGAGAGAAAAGCTTATTGTTACATCAGATTGGTATCAGAGCAAGTTAAAGACTTGGGAAGTCAGTGTATGTCTGCAGCTACTAGAAAATTAGTCCTGATATTCAAGGATGGTGACAAATGCAGATATAGCTAAAGAAGTGGATGAGAAAAAGGAAAAGAACATACTCTTTAAAGAATCCTTAGAAGGAATGAAGATAAGGTTAGAAGAAGTTGCTAATGTAGTAGCTAGAAACAAAGATGTTGAAAGCAGTGATAGGGGTAAGAAGATTGCTGAAGAAGACCTTATCTCTAAACCAGACCCTCTCTTGAATGAATAAACCTTCCTAAAATCCATAAAATCCTTAGGAGGAAAGGCATTGCAAGGTACATCACTATTCAGTGGAAAGATGGTCATTGAAGTAGTAATGGATTAGATTGAAGGAATGGAGAACCATTTCGAGTGTGAAGGGGTGATAGAGGCACTGAATTTAAAGGTGGCCAAATCAAGACTTAGAGGGTCAGCCCTAACATGGTTGAAATACCTTCAAGATGGGAGGGTTAGAATGGGTAATAAACCCATAGCTAATTGGAATGCAATCATGACCAAGCTAAAAGAGAATTAACTGCCAGAGGACTATGAGATCCAACTTCATACGAAAAGATAGAATTTGAAGCAAAAAGACTTGCATGTGGATTCTTTTATAGAAGAATTCCAAACATTGTTTCTTCGGTCTAAGAAACAAGAAGAGGAATCAATCAAGGTTGCTAGGTACTTGGGTGGATTGAAATGGAACATCCAAGAAGGAATCAGTTTGTGGACATGAACTACAGTTTAGAGGTGCCATCAATTAGACCTAAGAGTAGAGGAAAAGAAAAATAAGAAAGGTGACTCTAACTTCAAAAACAGAGGTAGCGGAAGATACCAAAGGGGTAAAAGAGGAGGCTATCAAGGTAGAGGAAATGAGAAAAGGGCACAAGGTGAGAACAAACTGGTAGGAATAATACTTAAAGTAATCCAAGAGGGGGCTATAACAAAGGCAGGGGTAATCAAGGAGGTCCTAGGAGAGGAATTTGGGGTAGAAGAAACTCATACTTTGAAAGTATGAAGTGTTATAACTATGGTCAATTTGGCCATCTGGTATATAGATGCCCTAACAAGCCTACTACTTCAAATCATGATAAGAGAGTGGCTTATGTTCATGAGTACACTTCAAGTGTCAAAGCACCTAAGATTGACCATCTAGATTCAGAGATGGGTGAAAACCTAATGTTTACAAGGGTATTGATAAGACAACCAATTAAGAATGAACCCAAGCAAAGGAGGGCCTTGTTGAGGATAAGATGCAAGATCCTTGGAAAAGTTTGTAAGGTGATAGTGGAATATGGTTCCACTAATAATATCATCTTAGAGGAAGCAGTCAACAAACTCAAGTTGACCAAGATATCCCATGTGAATTCCTATAAGGTGAAATGGCTCAACAAAGGCCAAAGTGTATTGGTGAATGAGTAGACATGGGTTGAATTCTCTATAGGAGGGTATAAGGATGTAAAATCTTATGTGACATCCTACCAATGGATTCTTGTCATTTTCTATTAGGAAGACCTTGGCAATTTGACAATGGGGTAGTGTATGATGGAAAGGAGAATTCCATCACTTTCAAGAAAGGAGGCAGAACTTTCAAGATTCAGTCTTTGCTAGAAGAAGAGGAGCCACAGTCCAAGACACCTAACATCATGTTGTGTAGTGGAAAGGAGTTTGTGAGGGATCTCAAGGGTGATGAGAATGAAGGGCATGCCATTGTGCTAAGACCTAAGGGGGAAGAGAAACCAGTTAAAGATCCATTACCATCATAGATACATAAGTTGCTTGAGAAGTATAAAGACATAGTGAGTGATGGTACTCCTACAACATTACCTCCTAGAAGAGTAATAAGTCATCAAATAGACTTTGTCCCTGGTGTATCCTTTCCTAATAAGGTAGCTTAGAAGCTAACCCTTGATCAGAATTCAGAAGTGGCAAGGAAAGTACAAGAACTCTTGGATCAAGGCTTGATCAAGAAGAGTATAAGCCCATGTGTAGTCTTGGTTGTGTTGGCATCCAAGAAGGGAGGAAAATGGAGAATTTGCACAAATTCAAGGACTATAAAATAAATTAAAATAAGGTATAGGTTTCCTATACCTAGGATTGAGGATCTCATAGATTGCCTTGGAGGGGTAATGTACTTCACTATGCTAGACTTGAAGAGTGGTTATCACCAAATCAAGGTGAAAGAAGGGGATGAATGGAAAATGGAATTCAAGACCACATATGGGTTATATGAATGGCTTGTGATGCCCTTTTTCCTCACAAATTCTCTGAGCACATTCATGAGGCTCATGAATGAAGTGCTCAAGGAATTCGCAGGTAAGTTTGTAGTGGTATATCTTGATGATATATTGATATTTAGCAAGATAAAGGAGGGGCATATGAAGCATGTAGAGGTAGTGTTGTAGAGATTGCATGAAGAGAAGTTGGCTATCAACCTTGAAAAAGTGAGTTCTTCAAGAAAGAACTAGTATATTTGGGCTTTGTAGTATCCAAAGGGTCCTTAAAGATGGGTCAGGACAAGGTTGCAGCTATACTATACTCGCCACCGCCTACCACAACCATTGAGGTAAGAGGTTTCCATGGATTATCCCAATTTTATAAGAAATTTATCAGGAACTTTAGTGGTATGTGTGCACCTTTGTTATAAACCATTAAGGGTGGGGTCAAAGCTAAGTTTAGGTGGACCTTAGAAGCAGGGAAAGCCTTTGAGAAGTTGAAGAAAGAAGTTGCCACTCAACCTGTCCTACAATTGCCAAGTTTTGAGAAACTATTTACTATTGAGTGTGATGCAAGTGGGATGGAAGTAGGGGGTGTATTGAGTCAAGAAGGTAGGCCACTAGCCTTATTTAGTGATAAATTAAATGAAGCTAAGAATAAATACTCTTCTTATGACTTGGAACTATATGCTCTAGTCTAGTTCCTTAGAAAGAGGAGGCATTATCTATTGCCTAAAGAATTTTTGTGTTTACTGACAACCAAGACCTTAGTTATATCAATACTCAGGAGAAACTAAGCAATAGACATCTGAAATGGATGGAATATTTGCAAAAATTTACATTTACAATTAAGCATAATAAAGTGCAATTGAACAAGGCTTTAGATGCACTAAGTAGGAGATTGTTGATAGTACAGGAAATTTATTTCAATAGAATTGGAGTTGATAGTTTCAGAGATCTCTACAAGGAAGATGAAGCTTTTGGTGAAGCATACAAGGTGTGTGTTGATTTTAAGAATCATTTCCTTAGAATTTTTTTTTATTTTACTTTGCAAAATTGATTGTTATTTAAGGGAAGTTAATTATGAGTGCCAAGAGGTTCCATGAGAAAAAATATCATACAGGAGAAACACAATGTGTGTTTGAGTGGTCACTTTGGAATGAACAAAACCTTGGAGCTGGTGCAAAGGTTCTACCATTAGCCAAATTTGGCAAGAGATGTTACTAGATATGTGGACAAGTGTGGCATATGCATGAAAGGCAAAGGAGGAATAAGTAATACAGGGTTATATCAACCTTTACCAGTCCCTAATAGGCCATGGGAGTGTTTGAGAATGGACTTCATAGTAGGTCTACCCAACAAAAAGCAAGGATACGATAGTATTTATGTAGTGGTTGAAAAATTTAGTAAAATGGGACATTTCATTTCCATATAGCATACTTGTTTTTTAATGAGATTGTGAGAATTTATGGCTTACCCCTAAGTATTGTTTCAGATAGGGATGTGAAATTCATAAGCCATTTTTGGAAAAAATTGTGACATAGATTAGGAACCAACTTGTGGGTATGTGCAGGATCATGGTATGCCAAACTAGGCCTTAAGTGGAAATGAAAATTAAGAAAATCAAGGTTAGGAAAGTTGACATAAAAATTTGGACAAGTTATCAATCTTATATCAAAAATGTGTAAGAAGAGAATCTGTAGAAAATTGAATCTAGTTTCTAAGCTACTATCCCTTCTTTAAAAAAAAAAATTGTCTATATAGTGAAATTTCAAATTTCAATGTAGTAGTATGAAAATTTTAGGAAAAAGATAAGAAGAAGTTGTATGTCTGACCACCTTAAACATAATCAAATGATAATATTTTTTTACAATATTATAGATATAAGTATTAGATTCATGTTCAGATGTGACGCATATTTTTTTTTAATTTTTTTCCAAGTAAATAATTAATTATGATTTTTCTACTACAACTTTTCCAGAATATAAAAAATATCGTGTTTGACCACCTTAACTTAGTCTAAAATTCATCAAATTGTTTTTTTTTTTTAGTTTTTAATTGCAGTAGGAGAGGCATAAAATGTGACTCATGTTTTGGATTTCAAAAATGTTATACCATTTGAAAGTTATAGTTATTTTTCAATCAGTCTATCAATCAGGGGTAAAAGGATTAGAAGTAGGCATATGTCTGACCACCTTAAACACAATCAAATGATAATTTTTTTTACTGGATTCTAGATATAAGTAGTAGATTAATGTTCAGACGTGACACATTTTTATTTTTAATTAGTTTCCAAGTAAATAATTAATTATTATTTTTCTTCTACAACTTTTGTAGAATATAAAAATTCTCATGTCTGACCACCTTAACATAGTCTAATCTTCATCAAATTGATTTTTTTTTGTTTTTTTTCTTGTAGTAGGTGAAGCATAGAATGTGACACATGTTTAAGATTTAAAAAATGATATACCATTTGAAATTTATAGCTATTTTTCAATCAGTCTACCAATCTGGGCTTCTTTTTCAGATCGCCAGTTTTTTGCATAACATTGATCCTGCACATACCCTTGTCTTTTGTTTCAGCTTACCACCCTCAAACTAATGATAAAAATGATGTGGTCGATAGAGTGTTGGGTAACCTATTGAGGTTCCTAACTAAGGAGTATGGTAAGACATGGGATGTGGTTATTCCCCAAGTAGAATATACATACAATGATAGTAAGAACATAATGACAGGGAGAAGCCCTTTTGAAATAATCTATGGGATGCACCCACAAGGTGTGTGTGAGATTAGGGATCTTGGATTCATGGAGTAAAGGAGTGGTCATGCTAAGGACTTCACTCAAACAATGAAGGACATCCAAGACCATGTCAAGAAGACCATCTAAGATAGTCAACAAAAGTTGAAGGTCAAAGTTGATGAAAGGAGGAGAGACATTCAGTTTGAGATAGGTGACTATGTGATGGTTCATTTGAAAAAATCCAGGTTATAGAAAGGTGTCCCTAATAAATTTTAGATGAAGAGAGTGGGACCTTTCAAGATCATATCCAAATATGGGGCTAATGCATACAAAATAGACTTACCATCAGATTTGAGCATATCTTTGGTGTTAAATGTTCAATAATTAATCCATTTCAAAGGGAAGATAGATGAGAATGGAAAAAGTAGTCAAAGGATCAGTGGTGATGTTGAGGCTACTGTATGACCTCCCAAGCCACAATTGGAAGCTGACAGAGTTCTAGATTAAAGAGCCAAGAAGACTAATAGGTACAAGGTGTACATGGAGCACCTAATCAAGTGGAAGAATATGCCTGAATTAGAGGCCTCATAGATTGCAAAATAAGACTTCAAAAATGTGGGCATCTATGAAGACAAGTTTTCTATAGGAGTGACATAACTTCCCTTTGTGGGGGAGTATGGTCCAGGAGCACCTAGGTAGGGCTACAATGTAACCTACGGCTTCTATGTTGTTTTTCGCTTGTAGTAGTCCTAGCCACACCACTAGTGAAATAATAGGACTAGGTGGGTCCTAGGATGTTTGGAGTTAGATGAGGAGGTATATTTAGGTTTTTAGTGATGTTATTTCTTGGAATGCCCAAAGTTGCTCTTTTGGTCCAAAGTGCCAATGTTGGTGCAATAGTGAGAATGATCCATCTACGGTTCAAATTAGAAAAGTAGGGGCTTATAAGACCTATTTGATGTTTAATTAGCCTAACTATTCAATTTGCTAAGTTCCTAATTTTTTTGTTCATGTTTTATGCAAGAAGCACAAAAAGTTGCAAAAGTTGTTAATGTTGTCATTGACAACATTGACAACATCTCTTGAAATCATGTCTTTTAGGGTATTGGAGGGTTCCAACTATCTGAAAATGTCAGGTTAGGATCATTGAAACCTATATTATAAGACCTCCCTCGACTTTATGAATAGGTTGGTTGATTTTGAAAAGCTATTGTATGGACTATATTTTGAAGGAAACAATTACATTTCTTGTATTTCTTAGTATTTTTTGTACTTTCATGGATTAGATCCCATAATGTAGCTCTTGAGTATGTTAGAGTAGAATTTTTTGAGATTATTTTTGGTGGTAGATTGGTATTTGGTGCTCATTTAGTTAGCTTTGTAAATTCTTTTTTTGTTTTTAACTAGTCACTGGTCTGAACCAAGCCACTTCTTGAAATGGGGTCATAAGTCCTCTTCCCATTATCGAGTTTGCATGAACCTATGGAAGTAGAGAGATGACTCCATGTAAATATTTTATAGTAAAGGAGGGTCCCTGGGAAGAAAGGGAGATATTTTTAATGTGATGCCCTAGGCGAGCCAGAGTCTGATGGCTAGGGATAAAAGGAAGTTGCAAACCTAATAGGAGGGATTGAAAGCATTCATTGCTTCAATCAGTGATTATGGGGAGGTATTAGAGTGTCAAGGATCCCAAATTTGGAGGAGAGGATTGGGTGGGGTGTTTTTATTGGCAAGAAATAAATTCTTTGTGTAGACAGTGTAAATTCTTGAAAACCCTAATTTTTAGGCATGTTTATATGAGCCACTGTACTGACATTTTTATGAAGAAAGACCTAGAAAATATTTAGGGTCTTGATAAAGGGTATCATAATTCATTTCTATTTTTCCAAACTTTTAAATATTTTTGATATTTATTTCGGAAAAATAGCCTTATTAGGCCTAATGCTTGTATCCCTATTTTGGGTGAATTTGACTTGATTCTTGGAACTCATTTAGGTTTTGATTCTAAAGGAGTTTCTAGACATTGAATAGGATCCAATTAACCATATAGAAGCCTACCTCTCCATATGGAATATTTCTTGATTAATTTGGACCAATTTTTGAAGATGGGCAAGAAGAGCACTATGGCTAGGTGTTGAAGTAGTTTGATTTCCTTATTGGTGTACTCAAGCTAAATTTTGAGTGGGATCTTGTGGAAAGGATCCTTGAAGGTTAGGGTTAGTAAAGAACCCTAATTAGGCTAGATAAGAGGCCTATTGAAGACCCTAGAGGAAGATAGGGTAGGAGAGCAAGGCTTGTTGTTACATCAGTCATGAAGTATATGATCATGGTTTTTATTATCCAATTGGGTCTATTGTGGTGGATGGTACATAGATACACAAATACCTAACAAGAAGGAATGGTTTATCAAATTTTTAAGACTACTAATCAGAAAATAAGATTATACACTATTCTCATTTGGTAGTGGAAACAAATATCAAATTGGAAAGATTCAAATGGATACCTGCTAATAAAATACGATGGACACTTTCAATGGAAGAGCATCAGATAATCATAGATGTATTTCATCAAAGAGAGGATGTAGATTTTACATTAGGTAGAATCAAATTTTTACATGTGATTTTTTTTTAATTATTTTATTTTTATATCTATTTCTATATGTAGATGTATTCTTTCAAGTCTCATATGTAGAGATAATTAGTTTGGTTTTCAGGTGTCAAGTAAACTGGACAACATAGATGACCATCAACTTGTGCATTTTATAACTTTTGGCTGGTAAAATTTGTAATACTTGGTGAGTTCAATTCGTTTATTTATCTTTTGGATCCTAGATTTAAATTTGACATAAACTATGATCGATTTTAAATGAACTTTACATTAAAATACATATTTTTTATAATTTCACAATTTATTTTTATTATGCAGGACATCTGGAAGAACATAGACATGAACTATTTATGTAAAACAATGCACACTTGTATTTGTCCGATTTTGGTTTTATAAAAAACATGATTTCACTTTCATTCATCCAATTTTTTTTTAAATATAAGTTCAATGCATACTGTTTTTTTTTAAATCAATAACTCATGCACTTGCCTTGTAATCTCTTTGTTCTTCTCTAGTTTCATCTTGTACCTAGATTCATTAGGCAATCATGCCCCTGGCACAAAGTCAATTTGATGACTGATTTCTCTTCTTGGAGTTAGTGTATCTGGTGTTCCTTCACATATGATGTGGTTTTGGAAGAAGCTCCAAAACCACCTGATCTTCCTATTTCACCACTGTGAAATCCTCTTCCTTTGTTATATCCTCCTCTTTTTCTTGACTCTTGGTTTTTTTCCACAAACTTGGAGTCTCCTTGGCTTCTGTTCTCATTTATCCTTCCACTAGAACCACCTCTATGTCCTCCTCGCGAGTCTCTTCCCCTAGAGTTGGAATCTAGTTTCTTTCTGAGTTTTTCTTTAGCCTTAAGGGACATTTGAAAACACTTATGGATATAAGTTAAAGTAAAAAGGCTTAACTCTTATTGAATGTTCCACATAAGGCCATTGAGGTACCTAGCAACTTTAATTCTCTCTAACTCTTGCACTATCAACCTAAGGCATAATTTTTAGAACTCTTCGGTATAGAATGCCACATCCAAATATTTTTGTTTGGGATTTTGTCTCCTATTGTTTAATTAGATGTCATAATCCTCTGGTATGTATCTTTCCTTCACCTTAGCACACATAGCTTTACAATTGGCTATTGGATTCTTTCCTTTCCTTTATCTTTCTTCTTTAAATAACCTCCACCAATTTAATACTTGTCCTCTTAGCCTTGATTTGGATATCTTCACCTTTTATGCCTCTCTGAGACCATCACATTCAAAATGGTTTTCCATACCCTCAATCCACTCCATCACTATCTCTGCATCCATTCTCCCAAAAAATACTGGAATGCCTTCTAATGTTTTTTTGAATTAATTCCTTGAGGGCTTTGAGGAAGGGTTCCTCAAGTACAAGAGGGTCAGGTTTTATGTTATGCCTTCTCTTGAACTTGAATTTTTCCCTTGTCCTTATCTTCTCCTATCTTCTCTTTCATATTGCTTGCAGTCTCTACAACTTCTACTAAATTTAGTTTCATCTCCTCAATAGCTTCTTCTAGAAGTCTTTTCTTCACTTTTTTCTCTGACAAGTCACTTTCCAATTTTTCATTGGTTACCATTGTGCTTTCTCCAATGGATTCACTTCCTTCTGTCATACACTATCCACTTCCCACACCTTTCAATGTCTTTGATACCAGTTTGATGGGGAGCTCTAACCATAAGAGCACTCTTTCTCTAACTAAGACATTTCTTTGGTCTTCTTGGGGTATCTTTATCTACCCTATCTAGAGGAAAATTCTATGATCTCCTACTTCCCTTAGAAGTCTCCACCAACTTTAATTCACTCTTCTATCCTTCTCAATCCAACAATGCACCCATAGGCTCTATTGAGCCAATTTTGTCCCAATCTTCTCTTGGCAATAGGAATGGGAATCCTTACTATTCCTATCTCACTTCCAACCATTTTTGATGCACTTGGATGGATTCTTTAAAATATTTCTATTCGAGTTCATAATTTTCAATATTTTAGGCCTTGTAGTCTTTTAGCCCAATTAGGCCTCCAAGAAACTCAATTCTTGAATTTCCTAAAAAATTCCCTTAAGAACCTAGAAAATCAATATTTCAAATTCTAAGACCTTCTTTTTCAATTTACCTAAAAGTATTCAGGAGGAGGTCACTAATACGTTCAATTTTGATGTTGATGTGATCCCAATCAAGTACTTGGGAATTCCCCTCTTTCAAGGTTCGTGCAAGGCCTCTTTTAGGAAAACATCTTCCAATCCATATCAAACCGGATTGCTTCATGGAAAGCTAGATGGCTCTCTCTGGATAGGAGAATCCTTCTTGTCAAGTTAGTTCTTTCCTCTATCCCTAATTACATCATGTCTTTGTTGTTGGCACCTACGGTTGTGATAGACAAGATTAGAAAAATCCTCAAAGGATTTATATGGAGAGGTAACATGGATGGGACATCAAAGGTACCTTTGGTGTCTTCGGATAAAATATTGCTTCTCAAGGAGTGGGGGGTAGGGCTCCATAGCATATATAAGAGGAATATTAGCCTTGGGGCCAAACTTGCCAAGAAATTCTATGAAAATCCAGGGTCATTATGGGATAGAATAATTAGACTTAAATATTTGGATTGTGATGATCCTACTCACATTTTTACAATTAAGAATCCCCCTCCTGGCTTTTCAATGTGGAATTTTGTTTAGAAATGTCGAGGAGTTATCCTCTCACACCTATCATAGGTAATAAATTCAGTGAATATAGAAGACATTTTGGACGACTCTTGGAATGTTTTGCTCCCCATTTCAATTATTCCGGGCATACTTTGCTCAACCAAGAATAGCTTCCAACAAATTTGGGGGATGCAATTTAGGGACTACTATGTGGTTTTTGAAACACCCTCAAGACCAAAGATATTATGGAGAAATATATCTCAAGTTGACATTCCTCAGGACCAAGAGGCTCTACTTAAATGTATCTTTGATCAAAAACATTTACACATTAACTTGGCCAGTGACAGATTAATATTGATTGTTGCTCCAAATGGTAGATATTTTGTAAAGCTGGGTTATCTTCATCTGACAAGTAAGGCTCGCCATCGTAGTGCACAACTCTCAGATAATGTAGACAATCAGCTCAAGAATGCCGAAGACCTATTAAAGGAAATACATGGACCCCTAAACCTCATCATGCTTCTATCTTTCTTTCTTTTCTACATATGTTCCTCTAAGTTCCAATATGAAAGATGTAATATGGAAAGAACATTTATTTATTACATTCAGTTTGAATGCACAATGTAATGTTCAATTATGGATTTTAAAATTTGAATATGATCAATACTTGGAGTACATTGTAACTTATAATATGAATGGAATATCAATGTATTTTAACTTTATTAGCCGAATAGTAGTGTTAAAGAGGTGTACCTTCATGCAATTTCTTATTGTTTATGATTGTCATACTGCATGCATAAAATTAGGGTAACAAAACCTAGTATGTGACAATGATTTGGCAATGCAGCTTAGAGAATTTGTGAAAAGATTTGTGGATTTTGGATTTTTCAAATTTTTTTTAATTTTTAGTTTTTTTTTAGAGATTTTTTTTAATTTTTAGAATTTATTTTTTATTTTTAGAGATTTTTTTAATTTTTAGACAAATTAATTTGATTTTTAGATTTTTTTGTTTTTTTTTTTTAGAAATTTTTTAGATTTTTTTTTTAATTTTTAGAAAAAATACCAGCTCTCAAAAAAGATCACCTTGATTTTCCCCCAATGTATAGAAAGGTATAGGATGTGATAGGTGGATTTGCAAGCCGATGGATTGGTCATTGATGGATGAGGAATGTGAATGTAACCCGTAGGACCAGCTCCTCAAGATTACCCAAGGTAAGGAAAAAGGATATAGAAATGCGAAACATGTTTTAGATAAGAAATGAAAGTGAATGATATACCTCAATTACAAAAGACTGTTAAGTCCTACTCTGTTAAGAGACTTTATGCTTCAATGGTTAAATTGAAACAAAATGACCCTTTTCTAATGCAACTGAATTGAAGATTTTTAGATCTATTTACTTACAATATATTTCTAATAAATGTATCAATATGATTCCTTTATACTTAACTTTTTCTGCTCTATGATGTTGTGCTTTGTTGTTCGTCAGTGTCTGTAGAATTCTTTAGCTCTCCCTTAGCTTGATTGATCAGGACTTCATGAAGTTAATCCTTCATCAGTTTCTCTTCAGCATCTTCTATCAGTTCACTCCCCCATGTATTTGATTTCTTCACTGGGAATGAATTATGCTTGTCTCTTATATAGACATGATATTCCTTAATTCTAGGTTCTTGATTCTTGATTCTTGGTGTGAAAAACAATCCAGCCAAATTGATTTGCGGCTTTAACTCCTGATTTATCTCATAGTTATCTTCTTACCAACTATACAAATCACTTACTTAAAGGTGGTCAAATAAAACAAACAGTTAAGTCTATCCTTTAGCTCTACCAGCTAGATATTTTGTCATTTTATGATCTCTCTATTCTGTTGGTCAATTTTGTAGTTCGTCGCCGGTGACAACTGCCAGTTCCGTCAGTGCAGCTTTAGTTAGCTTTGAGATCTCTATCCGTCGGGCATAATTGGATCTTTCTCATTGGGAAACACTATTTTTATCTCATTGGGCATCCTGTGATTCTGCTTCGGCAGGAAACACTGTCTTCTTCTTGTCGGGCATCACTATGAATTTTTATCTGTCTTTACCGATGGTGTGCACTCCATTGGTGTGGTCTGTCACTTGGTGAGTACTTGACTTTTATGCATTGCTGAAAGAATAACCTTTATTCCATTGATTCTCTGAAGTCTTTAGCATGACCATAGAGATGATATCAAGTTGACATTAATGACAATACAAACCATTAACTGATTTAATATCTTGCATCATCTTCAACTTAACATTAACATACATTCAATCAGTTACATGTCATCAAAAACAAAATTTGAACATCTTGAGCACTATGATGGTGGGAGTGTCAATTTTGGGAATTATGAACCCTGCTATGTGAAAGGTAAAGGTTGTTTTTCTCTAACTGAAGGAATCAAATGTGATAATGCTTATTGGGTTGAAGGACTAAAATGTAATCTACTAAGTGTGGCACAACTGAATAAAACTGGTTTTAAGGTAGAATTCATGAATGGTAAGGCCAAGCTCCTAGATGGTAAGGGAAACCTATTTGGAACTGGAAGACAAACAAAAGGTAATCTATTTTATCTTGGTCTCAATGAGATTTCATGCTTTATTGCACAAGTAGAAGAAATATGGTTATGACATAAAAGGTTGTGTCATGTGAGTTTTGATAACCTGATCAACATAAGCAAGAACAAAAGAGTAAGAGGTAATCCTATTTAAAGAAACCTAAATTAGCAATATGCAAACAATGTCAAATTGGGAAGATGGGAAAAACTAGTTTCAAAAGAAAGAATTACTATACAGAAGAAGTCTTGGAATTAGTGCATACTGATTTGTGTGGACCAATTGGAACAACAAGTTACATAGGTGAGAAGTATTTCATTCTATTTTTTGATGACCATTCCAGAATGATGACTGTTATCTTTCTCAAAGAAAAATCAGAAGCTTTTCAGAGGTTTAAGTGGTACCTTGCCAGAGTTCAAAAATAAACAGGAAAGAAACTTAAATGCCTAAGACCTGACAGAGGGGGAGAATTCATTTCTAATTATTTTAATGAATTCTACAACAAAAGAGGAATCAAGAGACAAGTATCTACCCCAGGTTCACCACAACAGAATGGTATAATAGAAAAAGGAACAAATCCATTATGGATTATGCATGAACCTTGATGATTGAAAACAATGTTGCTACCAAATATTGGATGGAAGCTATCAACACTGGAATTCACACCTTGAACTGAGTTCAACTGAAAAAGGTACTAAGAAGACATTTTTTGAATTAGGGTATGGCTATAAACCTAATGTTCATTATTTCAAAGTATTTGGAAGTAAATGTTACATCTTGAAGGAAGAAAGAAATGGAAAATTTAATGTAACAGGTGATGAATGTATATTTCTAGGCTAGTCCTGCAAAAGAAAATCATATAAATGTTTGAATCTTAGTACTCATAAAGTCATAAATAGTGTGCATGTAAATATTGATGAGTTTGTACAGAGAAATGAAGAACAGAGTAGTAAAGAGCTTTAGGACTACAAGAATTTTGTGTATTATGAACCTGATACTATACCTAAGACACAGGCAATGGTGTTTGGACAAAAACCATGTCAACCACTGAATTCATTAGCACAAATATTATTGCAACCTATGCAACCAATGCTGCTAACTAAGGGAACCGAGTGCTAGAAAAAGGCACCTAAGTCACAGACAAAGGCACCTGAGTCTAAGATAGTGGAACTTGAGTATCAGACAGAAGAACAAAACAAAATATTTGAGCATGGTTAACCTAGTGGATCAAGCTTAGAATAAAATAGGAAGGAACCTATACTTGCAAAGTACATTAGAAGGCATCATGCACCTGAGAAAATAATTAGAGATCAGACAAAAGGTATAATGACAAGGAAAAAAATCAAAGGTACATGTTTGATTAGTGAAAGTGAACCTATAACTATTAAATATGCACTAAATAACTAAATCTAGATCGAAGCAATGAATGAAGAGGTTGAGCAGATATAGAAAAGAACAAAACTTGGACTCTTGTACTATTGTGGGTCCACAACACACACCCCATTTTTTGGTCCTCTGACCATGGGGACCCACATTTTTGTCCTTTTGGTCTTCTCACGTCTGTCCCCTTTTTGGTCCCCAGGAGGTTAGTCTCAATGAAGGGTGGTTATTTCATTAAAACAAAGAGAAGACATCTTTTTCAACCTTTTAGCCTTTTCAGAGGACCAAAGTCCCTGAAATACCGAAATGGCCGAAAGGCCAGAATTTGGCCCTTTCAATTTTTTGGCCTCTGAAAACACCGAAAAGGCCGAAGACGTATACCTCCAAACTTTCAGTGTTTCAGACACCAAAATACTGAAAGCATCGACTCCACCCGCAAGTTATAAATTAGAAAAAAGGGCCCTCATTCATTCACTTTGCTTTCTTTCATCCCCAACATTTTGAGAGCTCGTGACTTCAAATATTTTACCCTCATTCCCTGTGATTAATCACTCTACCCCTTTGAGCTTCATCATGTCATCCTCCTCTGCTCCTAGCTCAGTCAAGGTAGGTTTCATCCTCGATGCTTAGCATTTTCTTTCCTCTTCTTGGTTTAGGTTAGGGTTTCTTGCACCTAGCGCTTGTCCAGCCCAATTTGTGTTGACCTCCTCTCCCCCTGGTCTCCTAGGGCCTTCTTGGAACCTTCAAACTAGGTAGGGAGTCCCTCCTTGTTAGGTGGAGTTTGGTCTTTCCTGTAACCACCTGAATTTGGTCTGTCGCAACTATGGACCCTATTTTCCCTAAGTGTGATCATACCCTTGATTTATGTCCAAACGACCCTATTACTGCTTGGCATAATTCTTTTAATCAATTTAATA